>MU228197.1:178184-195243 GCA_018584345.1 Thuja plicata | reverse complement strand
TCTTCCTCTAGTCTTCTTGCTTGGTGTAGATAGTGGAGATGAATCTAAGTCAATGGTGGTAGAGGGTGCAGAGGTGCTCTCTACTTTCTTCTTCTTCTGGATCTGTTTAGCTTTCTCAAGTTCTTTTTCTATCTTGGCATCTCTATCTTTGTCAAGATCTTCTTGGGTAACTCCATGAACTTTCAATATGTTGGATGTAATTCTGGAATATTTCCTTTTATTATCAGCACTGTGTAAGATAGTATCCACTTTATTGGTCTTCTCTCTGTAAGTGCCCCACCTAGGCTCATTAGGATCTTTGGGCACTGACAATAGAACTTGTACATATCCCTCTAGCACATGTTCTTCCACTTCATAACCAAGAGGATGAATCCATTTGGTTCTTGGTTCAACTGCCTCCATGCATGTGCAATTTGTTTCTACCATGAAGCATATGGTATCCTTGTATTTGTCAACTATCTTCTCAGATAATCTGTACCTATTCTACATTTTGATTCTGAATGTCTTTATATCCATATCCATGGCATCCCTTACACTGCTTTCTAATGTGACCTTGAGTGATATCTAAGACATTGTGGGTTTTCTCCTATCTAGGTAAAGGTTTGCAGCCTTTCCAACTATATGGAAATATAAGTAGATGATCAAAGATCCAAACCTAAATGTCTTGCTCCTGTCATGTTTGATGATTCAGTTGTTGTCAATCAATTAAATACGCAAGATCTCACATAAGTTATATTTCTTGTTGTCCTTCACTATTCTTATAGCTACCAGGACTATTGCTGTAGAGACACTGTTCAACCTGCTTGCTTGCTAAAACTTATATCTGAGTATCATTGTCAAAAATTTTATGTCATCTTCTTTGATAGTGTCAACTGTCATTTCATGCTTGTCACTTCTAGATAGACAAACTTGTTCAATCTACTTTTTGACATCCTTTCCAGTGGTAAAGAGTGGTCCAGTGTTGGGTAGTCCAATTAATTCATGAATTAGGTCTGTGGTGATACACACAAGAACCTCACCAATCCAGTAAAGATCATCATATATTTTTCTCAACAAAATCGTTACCCATTCAAGCTCATCAAACTCATGCGCATTAGAATACTTGAAGATAGGGTTATCAACCAAGTGCATGAATTCATCTTTGAATGTGTAGTCAAGTTTCATCATGGATGCCATATGAGTAGCTATTTTGACATCACCTATTGTTTCCTTCTTACAGTAAATATACGTGCAGATATCTTCCATGTGAACAATGCCTAGCGGGGTTTTGGAGAAAGCCCCTTCCACATCATCCAGTATGGATTTGAATGGATGTTTCTTGAATATAAATATTTTCCTCTCTGCTATATAAAACACAACTGGAGTTGCCATACTTACTTGGGATTTTCTTAAGTAGGGTTTCACAAAATTCTAAAATGGCGTGACTGCTAAGGTTCCATTCCAAACTTCTTATCCATTCGGTCAATTGCCAAATCTGTTATGCCTTCATGCCTTGATGTCTAGTGCTCCAATTCTCTCCAAATTCTATGCTCTTTGAATGAAAGTGTGAAGATGATCGAATACTTTCTTTCTTTTTATACAATCTACCACATTTAATGTTTGCAACCATACGCAAATTACCTAGTGATTTTGAAACTTTGATCCTGATGCATTTTAGATAATGTGTGAATGCATATAGCAATATAATGTTCTTGTAAACATGATTTCATAGGCACATACTTACAGGTGAGTATACCAACTGCGCAAGGGTCCTAAGCTAGAATAGCTCCCCCTAAGACCAAGAAGGTCTTATTCAAGAAGAAGTAGAGGGTGCGTCCACTATGGATGCATCGCCTACTTTGTCAACATCTTTTTCCTTCTTTATTTCAACCCAAATTTTGCTTGAATCTTCATTTGCTTGAACAAACTTAGCTTCTCCTTTCTCTTCAAATAGTGATTTCCTAGGTTCATCTTGCTTCAAAGTTTTGGATCTACAAAACTTTGAGATGTGTCCTGCCTTTCCACATGTGTGACAAATAATATGAGGTCTGATGCTTTTGTTCATCATGCTGCATTGTTTTTTTGTGTGTCCATTGTAGTTACATATCTGACATGTAGTGTTCTGCAAATTCCTTTGAGGTTGATTTCTCTGATTGTTTTGATTCATTCTTCTTTGATTCAGCTGTGATTAAGTCCTACAATGTATAGCCCTATGACCAAATTTATTACAAGAGGAACAATAACCATTGAAGGGTCTTACCTTTTTGCAATCTCTTGCCAAATGACCATGTTTGTTGCATGCATAACAAGTTTTTTTAACTTGCTTGATTTCCCTTTTTGGTGGATCTACTTTATCTCTTCAACAGTTTCAACTTTCCTTGCTTCTAAAGGTGCTTCATGAGGTTTGGCTCTTTCTTGTAATGAATTGACTTTAGTTTGTGTTATATTGAATCCAAGACTAGTAGTGTCACCTTTTTGCTTTTGTGCATTAAGATGAGATTGAAGTGAATCAGTTGTTGTGTGAATTTTATGAATCTTATCCTTTGCTTCTGTTAATTCAGATTCCAACTTCTTTTCTATGTTTTCCAATTCCAAAACTTTCATGTTTGCTTTTAAAATCTCATCATCTAGTTGCTTGCTTTCTTTGATCTTTTCTTCAATAGCAATTTCGTTGTCTATGAGCTGTTCATCTAGATTCCCAACTTTATCCTTTAGAGACATATTCTCTTCATTGAGATTTTTGTTCATTTTCTCTAAGTCACTTGTAGAACAATCTTTCAAGTATTTTCTTAGTTTCTTGATAAGCATTTGTGAGACATCAACTTTTAGTCTAAGTTCTTCATTTTCTTTTCCATATCTATCAAGATCTTCAAGAGCTGCTTCAAGATTCTTTTTCAAATGTTTTGCTTCTACTGAGTCCATGATCTCCTCAAGTGGTTAAACTTATTTGCTGAGGACCAGGGCTTTGATACCAATTTTTAGAAACACTAAGAGGGGGGGTGAATTAGTGTTTGTCTTATTAATTACTTTTCAGCAACTTATAAATCAAACATACATAGAATGAAGCTTTAAAACAACAACTCATAACACATGATATGATTACGGGGAAACCTTGATCAGAGGAAAACCCTGGTGGGAACTAGTACCCACAAATATTGTACTAAGTATAATGAACTTGTGAGAGTTCCTTTGCCCTGTTAGAAGCAGTCTTTACAATATGAGTACATTGACCTGGTTAAAGGTTGGACCCTGTTAGGAGTCTTTTACAAAACCTTGTTAAAGGTATATGGCTCACTACCTAGACTCACTACCCAATAAGATGAAGGCAACAACCTTCTAAAAGATGATATGCACTATATCAAAATGAACTGTTGTGATGACACTGTTGTCTAATCAGTTCTGTGTATGTGTGAATGCTCTTACTCTCTTAAAGAGCCATATCATGTACTGACTTCATAGAACTATCCCTCTGTATCTTCCTCTAGCATAATAATCGACGCTTATAACATATCTTTACTTTACATACTTATATCTTCAAATCTAAATAGGCGCGACCCAAAATAAAATAATAGTCGGCCCTAAAACAAAATATACAACACTTCTGAACAAGTCGACTTCAAGCGTCTTTACTACAATTTTTATTACATTATTACAAACATATAATAAAAGGCGCTTAGCCATTACATCATAAAATAACACACACTGATCAAATCACTTAGTCGGCTTCCATGCTCTGTCCCCTAGGTTATTGGTCTATTGATCTTCTTGTAACTTTGTCGTAATGTAGTTTCATACTATGCATGTCTAGATTAGCATGTATACATGTCATACAACTTATATCTAAATGCACATAAGCTAAATCAATCTCTCGCACGTGCACTGATGTGCTAATCGCTGAGTATCTCTGTCAGCCCTATTTTTCTTAGTTAGTCATTTTTTCTTTCATGACAGAAACTAAACATGAATTTTTTTCTATGATGACAACACAAAATGAGTCATGCATCCTCAGGTAGTCAACTTGCCAACATTCTATTCTGATCATCTCTAAGTCTATAAAAGAACTCTCATTCCTCATTCAAAACCCCACTCATATTTTTATGCATTCTTAGAATATTGAATTATCGTCACATTTCTTGATAATCTCATATAGAATAATTTCATTTTGCAATAAGATAGTTTCAAATTCTAGAATAACTTCATTGAAATTATGTCTTAGATTATCTCACATCTTTCATTTCTTAGAATAATCTTGCATTGCATTGCATTCATGGAGAAAAATCCTTCGTTCCTAGATTGGTCTATGGTTGTGAGACTCTCATTCTGAGAGCAATTTTGAAAACCCTGTCTAGATAGAAGGCAAACAGTCGAATCATGTAGGCAGATAGGATGAATAATCTCATATTCAGTCTTGTGTGTATCTTATGAAGAAGGACTATGTTGAAGTGTATGGTGAGTTAACAAGGCCAAATTTACCACATACATTTCTGGCACCCACCATGGGGTAGCTACATTCTGTTCTAGCCTCATTTCATTTCATCTTTTCATTTTTTTTTCTTTCTATTACACTTTCATACAATTCTTGTTCTAATCTCATGCGAACTTTCTTTACGTCTCGCACAAACTTTCTAGTTCTTCGCGTGGCTTGCAACACTTTTTCACGCAATCTAGAATACTTTATCATGCAAAATTTAATTCTAGAGCTTTTAGTCTGATATTTTATTGCCTCATTTTTCTAACCACCTATTTTTTTCTACCATCTATGCTTCTCTAATTTTATCTTTTGAAACAGCATAACAGTGGTTTGCAGGACGCTGAGACAAAGAAAAGCCATCATAAACTTCTGACATGTTTGTTGCATAACACTGATATGAAGAAAGGCATTACAAACTACTAATAGGTTTATTGTAGGATGTTTTTCAAAGACCTTGCATGTTTTCACAACTTCCTATATCTATTTTTAGCAATTAAAACCACTTTGGTTGGTGCTTAAAATGAATCATTATCTTGCGTGATTGAAGTGTTTTTTGGATTGTAATCCTAAGAACTACATGAACATATCCTCTCCCCTCACATTTATGGATCTTGGGTAGATGAGAAATTCATGTGATTCTTCTAGAGTGGCTACCTCCTGAGAGCTTTAGCAAAGCCGATGAGAGTGGATGCCCAACCGGTAACAGGCTAAAGCCAAGCCCTTCCAAACCGGTATACAAAAAATGCTATTGTGATTAGTGTCACAATAGAAAGGTGTGAATTTTTTTTGGCAACCAAAATCTCCTCTAGTACCCTAGTGGTGCATTAAAGTCCTGACATCGTTAAGGTGAAAGCCTTGCTTTGAATGAATTGGGAGAGACCCATTTATTGGGAAAATGACTTGATCACAACCACCTAAACAGATGACCTTACTACAAACTATTGTTCTAGTTTTCCAAAAACCCTCTATCTGTTGGCATGGAAGTTCAGAGACTGACTAAGACACCCCACATTCTTATGACTTTTAGTAGAGATAACAGCCCTTTGGGAAGCAATTCCTTTTGGGTCTGAAGCTTGGTATGCCTGAGAAGTGAGTGCATATGTAAGGAGGAGCCCGTGCTTCCAAGCTTCTAAGTTATCTGCTAAGAGTAAGCATAGATGAACTTTGGTTCAAGTGTGGATTCAATAGATATTGTCCTGGCTATCCTAGGATTGTGATGTTCTTGTTCTGGTACTACAAACATTTTTTTTAATGTGTTTTACGTGGGTGTATCATTTGAACAATCGAAACTATCATCAAAACACACAAACTATCGATCTTAAACATGTCCAAAACAATCTATAACTTGAACTATCTATCAGAAAATAGCATGATTTCATCTTGGAAAATGCAAACTGGTCTTAAGAGTCTGATTCTATGAACCTCCTTTTTCAATATTTGCATAGTTTCACACAAAATTTCCCAATCTTCGCATCATTCAGTGAGAATCTTCACGCGATACGTAGTATACTGTCGCGTGACATTTGGAAATAGTGCCATTACTCTATCATCCTTTTAATTTATCAATTGGTGTCATTCTTCATGTGAATACTGCAAATTTTCACGCAGTTTGGTGAGAAACTTCGCACGACAGAGAATTTCGTTGCACGAAACTGGAGTCTTTTGTCCAAAACAGTGAGCTAAAATATGTAAGTCAGTTGTACTTCTATCAAATTTGGTCTCTAATATGGGTCTATTTTTTTTCCATCCATCTTCACACAGTCTGAAACTTGATTTCTTGGGTTGAGAACTACGTGATTCTTGCTTAAACTGGTCTCGTCTCATGTCTTTTTTTTATCTTTTTCATATGTGTCATCATGCCTTGTGTTGCAATAGTCATCTCTTGGCTTTTCTTTCCTCATCTTAGATTATTTGCACTAAGGATACTTCACCTTTTGGTACGTTCTATTCAATTACTTTGACACAGTTTCAAGTTTGGTCCTAGTTCACATTCCTTGTTCAAAACTTTGTTTATGACTGTCACAACTCAAAGTGGCAAAACATTTCCTTCAATCAATCAAGATGAATCCATACTTTCCACACCATTATCGGCTACATCTAGTGAGGAATCATCTCAATCTCCTTCTCCAGTACGTCGACCTTACAATAAACAGTCATTTCCTATGGATCTTAGTAGGGTTCGAAATCCTTTGTTCCAAGAAGACCCATATTCAGAGAACACTCAATCTTTTCATACCGAGTCTTTACACTTTGAATCCTTGCATTCTATCAATATGATAGATCATAGTCAACTGGCTGGACCCTACTTCAACTAGACTAAACACCCTCCTCTTCAAGAAGAGAAGGAGATAACCCAAGGGGATATCATAGAAGCCTGCAATAATAAAAACTTCATGAGAATGATGGCAGTCATAATGAAAGAAGAGAAGGAGAAAGACCTTCTTGAATTAGCCACCCAAGGTGCTAAACTTCCCTTTGATTACAAGGTAGAGACACTTATTGAGAAAGAGGAAGAAACTGAAAATTCTCATTTGCAAAAAGAAATGCAAAACACGCAAGAGCAACTCTCTAAACTCTTGAAAGAGAAAGATAAACCTGTCACACAATTCACCTTGGAAAGCATCTATCCTTTCCTGTTTGATAAAGATCTTCACATGCCTCCTTTTCCCAAAGGGGTTTAACTTCCTAAATATGAAAAATACTTGGGTACATCTAACCCTCAAGACCATTTGAAAGAGTTTGGTGCTCTCTCCATGGAATTCATACATGAAACAACCTATCTTATGCATCTTTTCCCATGTAGTTTGGTAGGATCAGCTATGGAATGGTTCTCTAGACTACCAACTGGCATCAAAACCTTTGACGAAATTGCCAATTTATTTCTACAACACTATTATCACAACATCCAACATCCAATTCATATCTAAGATCTTTGCAACTTGAAACAAAATAATGGGGAATCCTTCTTCGCATTTCTCCAAAGATGGAGACAACTCTATACACAATATTCTCGCAAGATACCCAAATCCAAAAAGTTGGACATCTTTCTCGATAATCTTCTCCCCAAATTTGGGTATCAAGTATAGCTACAAGGTCCTCTAACCTTTGATGACATGATTAAACAAGCTGTAAGAATCAAGACATTTATGATCAAGAAAGAAGAATTGACCTTACACAAGGAAAATAAACAAGGGTCTTTTTCCTCAAGCAAAGATAAGTCTAAATTTCCCAACAAGAACCAAAATGTTGTGAATGATGGAATTGTAGACAATGTGACTTCTAAGCCTTCCAAGGCTGCCTTTAATCTCACTACCATGATGCAAGCAGCCAAAGCTATAGAAAAGGCTGTGGCATATTCTAAACCAAGTACTTCACAATTTTTTGGACCTAAACCTTGGGCTCCTAGACGCAAGTGTGAATTCACTCCTTTAGGAGAACCTCTTGAGGTGGTTTACAAGACTCTTGTGGACAACCACTTATTCACTCTATTGGATAATTCATGACCTTATGATCTGCAACCAAGACCCTCTTAGTGGAATGAATCTGCTTATTGTGATTTTCACCAAAATGGGTTATTGTTGTAGGAGGTCACAACAAAAATTCAGATCACCAAGCTTTCAAAGACCCATTTCCTCCTTATGGAAAAGGTGAATCATCTAAAGGAAAAAATACTGATGCCAAGGTCAACTATACTTACACCAATAGCGACAATGTCATTAATATGGTTGAACCTATTGATACTGAATATTGTAATGTCATCATTTTCAAGGGGAAGGAATATACTTCCAAGTGTAAAACACCTTTCTCTTTGCGAGGGTCTACACCCCAATTTTTTGAACAAGGATAGTCTCAAGCGAGTGCTAACATTGTCACTTGATCTCACGCTAAGATCATCCTCAATGTCCCTGAGCCTTCTATATCTACATCAACTCAACCTTCAGACAAAGCTAAGGTTGACTCTGCAACCAAGAATCCAAAAGTGGGTTCCTCATTTAATGCTACCAATTACAGTATTCTTGATCAATTACAACGTACTAATGCTCATATAACTATTTTTGAGCTCCTAAAAATCTCCCCTGCTCACAGGGAAATCCTAGACAAAGCCCTCACAGAGGCAAATGTCCCAAAAGATCTTGATCTCGATCGGTTTCAATCTATGGTAGGTCACTTGACCTCCTCACATTACTTGTCTTTCTCTAAGGAAGATGACCATTCTTTGAGTCACCCGCATAATTATCCTCTAAACATTGAAGTCATGATTGGTCCAAAGCGTGTTCTTCGTGTTCTCATAGATAATGGCATTGGCCTAAATATTTTCTTTGCTAGTTTCCTTATTGAGTTAGGCTATGGCAAAGATTGCATTGATTCTTGCACAAATATTACCATTAAAGCCTATGATGAGGAAGACAATAAATCCAAGGGGCTAGTTGTGTTTCCAATAAGAGTTTGTCTTGTTGAACAAGATGTTGTCTATCAAGTGCTTGACATTCCTTTGGCATACAATATTCTGTTAGGAAGGACATGGATCCATGAAATGCAAGTTATCCCTTCCACATACCATCAATGCATTAAGTTCCCATTCTGAGGCTCTTAAGTGACTATACCTACTAATACACTCTATGATTGCAATGCCCTCACAAAATCTACTGACATCTTTGTGCCTACCAATAGAGAATCTATTGAACTCCTTGAGAACAAATTAGCAGAAATGGAAAAGAGTTTGACACTCAAAGAAACTGATATGGGAGGATATCAGATTGAACCTGTGCTATCTATTACATCTTTGCCTTTGTCTCCATGCTCTTTTGGGAGACCTTTTGAAAGCACTAAACCTTCTATGGTTCCTCCTCCAACAAATTATGGTGGTACCTTTGTACAAGCCGCAGTACCATTAGAAGAAGAAGCTGAAAATAGAGCTATCAAAGCTTGGATCTATAAAGGAGAAGATAATTCTGAACAAACTCCTCCTTATGACATAAAACCTAAGCAGTATGGAAAAGGTTTATCTATTATGAAAAGTTACAGCTATAAAGGAAATGGTCCCATAGGTGCGAATCATAAGGGATTGATTGCACCACTTGAAGCTATTGGTTGCAGAACACATGACTCTACAGGTATAGGCTTTCCTGAAACTCACATTCCAACTGGGAATAAATAAGTTTGTACCTTGAGAAGATAAGAAACCGTAGACATCCAAAAATATTAATATTATTTTCCCTCTCATTGCTCTAACTATTTAATTCAATCAATTAAATAGTTTCATTTATCAATAGTTTAAACATTATTCTAATGTATTTTATTTTAATACATTTGCCTCCACAAAATCCCCTTTTAATAAATTTATATTTATTAAAATCCTCCATTTTCCTAAATTCTTCTAAGCTATGATTTATTCAAATATAATTTGAATTAAATCTAAACCCTAGCTAGGAACCTATTAATCCTACCCTACAGCCTACCCTATTCCTACCCTATCCCCATCACCTCATTTCCTAGGCATGCTTCCACATCTAATTGTCCTCTAAATCATGTTTAATGGGTGATTCCTAACCTTTTTAAGGATAATGGAATGCTCACCCACATGGGCAATTTCTCTCCAAAATGGGCACTCATTCCTCTTAAATGCTCTCTTACAACTTTGTCCCCTTCTTTGAAATATTGAGCCACTCAATATTTATGGCAACTTTGACTTAAAATTAGCCATCCCCTCAAAGCCTATGTGTCTCCTATGTGGCTCTTATGTGGATGCCACATAAGTGCCACTTCATCCAAGCCTCTTCCTCTCTCCAAAAACTCTATAAATAGAGGTCTTCTCCTCTCATATTTTCATCTCTCAATTTGTATTGTTATCATGCTAGTATTGTCTTAGAGTTTTCATATTTGTTTTCATTCTAATGCTCTTAGATGTTAGTTTCATGCTTTCAATTATTTAAATCATCTAGAAGTCACATGTTAGGGTCTTACTTGGTGAATAAATCATAGTTTCTTTATAAGACTTTCATATCATCCTTATTTTCATAAGTTTAGATTATAATTTTGAAGAAGATTTGAGACTAGTTCTTCATACTAGCTCTTGAATCTTTCTTCTTATTCTCATACTCTTGCATATTTGCATTGGGATCCATAATACTTTGTGTGTTTGAGAGAGCACACCCACATCCAATTTAAATAAGAAAATCAAAATGAGTAGAATAGGGTGCTTTGTTTACTCATTTTTAGCTTAATCTGATGTTATTTGGTATCCTTGTTTCTTTCTTTAATCTCTTACATGTTTTCTTGAAATGATATATGTCCTAACCTGCTAACATTTGCATGTTTGAGCTTTCTCCCAACAAGTTAAAGGATTCCATATACACAGAAACCAACACCTGAAGAAGCACCTAAAACTATAGAACTTGAAGATAGCTCTGATGAGGATACTTTTCCTTATCCTATCCCTCTAGACCTGGTAGCATTCTTTGCTGAGCCAGATAACTTTGTACCATGTGTCAGTATAGTAGACACTAACAGTGATTCTGATAACACCACTTCACTTGCTCCATTAATTTATGAAGAGTGGAAAGAAATATATACTCTAGATCTGAGTCATCAGGGTGATTTATACATACCACCACACTTTCAAGAATAGTTTGACCAAGAATTCCAATCACTTCTCCTTACATAAGAAGCAACTGATGTTACAAACACTAATGAGGTACCTAGGTCAAAAGGTGCTCATTTAACTATAGCAGAGGTTCTAGGTAGAATTCATTCCACCTGGGGACAAAGGGTTGATTTCACTCATGTTCTTGATATGACACCTAATGATGAAACAGACTCTCATGAATATGAGTTTGATAGCTTGTCATCTGCCACTTCTAACACAGATATAGATACAGCTAATGCATATGAAAACCTTCTTGAAGTAGGTGAATGGTCTAGTGTAGGGTCACATGATTCTGACTTCCTTGGTGTTAACATGTCATCTACTACTATCGCTAGGAATCACAGGAATTTGACTATACCTCTGGATGAGATCGCTTTGGGTCTTGACTTTCTTGTCCATGCCTTTGATGATTATACCATGAACACACTTGAACCCATCACTCCTCTTTCACTTTTCCATCCTGAGCTTATATACTTGAATTCTACCTCCCCATCTAGTGAAGTCCTTACGTTCCAGAATGATTACGCTCTTGCCTATTACCTACACATTGTCAAACTTGTAACGTCTCCCACTAGTGAAGAAAGTGTCAAAATGACTGAGGTTGACATCAAGTATCTTAGTCACAAAATAAAAAGAATAAAAAATAGGCGCTCTAATGGTGAAAACCATATTGTGGCAATATCAGAGCCTAAAACAGTCAAAATAAAAGATTTATCCAAGGGTGAAAACCTCTCCAAGGCGTCCGAGGATGAGATACTTGATGCACTTCCAAGTCATTTTTAGGAAAGATCATCTGTACTTATTAAACCAACTCAACCTATCAACTTGGGTACAGAGGCAGAACATCAAATTATTCACGTGGCACAATTACTATCAGAGGCAAAAAGAGAGGAATTCACTACATTATTCAAAAGAAAAAAGATTAACTTTGCATGGAAATATTCAAATATGTCGAGATTAGACCCTAATCTAATCATGCACCATTTTTCCATTGCACCAGGTGTTAATCCCGTCAAGCAGAAGCTTCACAAAATGCATCCACACGTAGCTCTACTTGTCAAAGCTAAATTGGAGAAATTGCTTAAGGCAGTGTTTATCAGAGTGATTGATTATGCAGTGGATCTCTAATATTGTTCCAGTATCAAAACATGATAAATCTATAAGAGTCTACATAGACTTCAAAGACTTGAATTTGGCATGTCCTAAAGATGATTTTCTATTGCCTAATATTGATATGATCATAGATATGATGGTAGGGTATGAAATGTATTCACTAATGGATGGTTTCTCTGGCTATAACCATATAAAAATTGTGCTAGAGGACCAAGAGAAAATTTCCTTCACATATGCCTGGGGCACCTTCTATTGGAATGTCATGCCCTTTGGACTCAAAAATTCCCATATTTCATGACATGATGTATAAAACAATGGAATATTATGTGGATGACACTTTGGCTAAGAGCATGCACTGAAAGAAACATCTTGCCGATCTAGGTCCTATACTAGATCGTATGGAACAATTTAGTCTGAGGCTCAATCCTAAGAAATGCACATTTGGCATGACATCTAGCAAATTTCTTGGCTATATCATCTCTACCAAAGGCATCGAAGTGGATCCTACAAAATTACTAGCTATCATGGAAATGCCACCACTGAAAAATATTAGACAAATGAGAGGACTTCAAGGCCGACTGCAGTCTATCTGGCATTTTATCTCTCAACCAGCAGACAAGTCCCAACCATTTACCAAGACTTTGCACAAGGGTGTGGCTTATCAATGGAACAAAGAATGTGATGAAGGGTTCACACAAATCAAATATTATATGGCGAACCCACCAATCTTGATGCCTCCCATTCATGGGAAGCCACTTATACTGTACATATCTACTATGGATACATCATTGGGTATCTTACTGGCTCAAGAAGATCAACACAACAAAGAGAGGGCTATCTATTACATTAGTTGAACTCTAGTCTCATATGAAATGAAATACTCTGCTATAGAGAAGGCTTGCCTTGCAGTGGTGTTTGCTTCACAAAAATTTTGGCACTACATGTTGGCTCATACTACACGTAATTGCTAAAATTGATCCTTTGAAATACTTGCTCAGTAAAGCTACCCTCATAGGTAGACTAGCTAAATGGGTCATCCTTCTCAGTGAATTTGATATTGAATATGTTGAAAGGAAAGCCATTAAGGGACAGGAAATATCAGATCAATTGGCCAAAGCACCTTTAGTAGATCATCAACCATTGCACATTGAATTTCCAGATGAATCCATATTACTTCTCACACATCGATCATGGACCATGTTTTTTGATTGTTCATTTACCCAACAGGGGTTAGGTGATGGGATACTATTCATTACACCTCAAAGGTACTCTTTACCAAAATCATACAATATGTTGTTTCCTTATACAAACAACATTGTTGAGTACGAAGCCCTAATCAATGGTATGAAGATCGCCCTTGAGTGGTGTGTGGACGAACTCAATATTTTTGGATATTCACAGTTAGTCATCAATCAAGTCAATGATATCTATTAGACAAGGGATGACAAGTTGGTACCTTATAAATGGTTGGTTGATGACCTCAAAAATTATCTTACTCATATCACATTTCAACAGGTTCCAAGGTAGACAATAAAGCAACAGATGCCATGGCTACTCTTGCCTCTATGGGACAGATGCCTGAAAATGATTTTAGACATGAATTCCTAGTTGAGACATTATGCTACCTAGCCTATGACTCCCATGATTCCCAGATGATCTATTTTTTCATAGGACATGACTCATCCCGCTACCATCATATCTTCTCCTACCTTCGTGACAAAATTGTTTTGGACACTTACTCCTGGAATGAGAAATGTCACTTAATTCGCAGTGCTTCATAATTCATCATCATTGCTAATGACTTATATAGACGTGGTCTAGATGGTACCCTCCATAGGTGTTTAGAACCCAATGAATCCAAATGAGCATTAGTAGAGGTGCATGAATGAGTCTTTGGGTCTCATTCTAATGGCCTGACATTGGCCCGTAAATTTATTAGAGCTGGTTACTATTGGACAGATATGGAAAAAGAAGCAACATAGTTTGCTAAGTCTTGCAAACAATGTCAATTACATGGCAACTTGATTCATGCTCCAGCCAAGGAGCTTATTCCATTCATTACTTTCTGGCCATTTCAACAATGGGCCTTTGACTTGGTGGGTCAGATTTACCCCTCATCCTCCAATGGACATAAGTTTATAATCAGTGCTACGGACTATTTTACTAAGTGGGTGGAGGTAGTCCCTCTCACCGTTTCCAGTGGCAAAATAGTAGCTATGTTCATTCTCAACTACATCATCTGCAGGCATGGTGTACCTTCCATAATAATAACTGATAATGGGGGACAATTCAAAAATAAGGATTTGAAAAAGCTATGCTCTAAGTTTAAAATTACTCAACATTGGTCTTCCATCAATTATCCTCAGGGTAATGGACAGGCAGAAGCATCCAAGAAAACAATTCTTAAGATCTTGCATCGCACAGTGCATAAATCTGGACGAGATTGGCATCTCTGGATTAATCTAGCTCTTTGGGCATATAGGACAAGCATAAGAACACCAACAGGGGCTACTCCCTATGCTTTGGTTTATGGATCAGATGTTGTGTTACCAATTGAGGTTGAGATTCCTTCTTTGTGAGTCTCTCTGAAAGGCCTCATTACTGATGAAGATAATAGAATATCTCAGTTACAAGAGCTAGAACTACTTGATGAATTTTGACAAGTGGCATTCGATCACCTTAGAGCATACTAGAAAAGGATATCCAAGAGCTATAACATGAAGGTTAGACCAAGGGATTTCCAAGTGGGTGACCTCGTTCTGAGGGAGAACCCTAAGAATCAACAACATAAGATCCAAAAAGGGAAGTTTGAACCAAATTGGCTTGGTCTGTATGTTGTCACTGCAGTGTTTGGGTCTGGTACCTATCAACTCTCTACTACTGAAGGAGAAAAACTCAAAGATCCCATCATTGCTCTTCATCTAAAGTGGTTCTACAGCTGAGACATCTTTAGTATGCTCATGTATATAGTAAAGTCCTAAAAATATGAAAAAGTCCTGAAAAAATGATCATCTTATTGAAAACCTGGCAATAGGTGCTTTGATGTATCTCCAAAAAAATTATATATTCTAAAAATACAAAAAAAAAGAGAAAAAGAGAAAAAGTGCCATTAATGAAAACCTGGCAAACAGGCCTCATAGTAGCAAAAAAAATAATTTCTACCAAGAAGGTGAAAACTTGGTAAACAGGCACCTCTTGTTTCACAATGCTATATCTATCGCAGCACCACTTGGCTTAACACATTTGCTTTCTTGCATTGTTGCTTTCATGCTTTCCTGCTTGCATTTGCTTTTACTTCCTGTCAAGACACCGACTCACATGGATTGAAACTGGTCATAATCTCATAACAACCCTCCTGATCTAGGGGGCACTATCCTATTATCTTTTTGGATCTTCTTCGTGACAGTCACCAGTGGTTCTCACTGTGTCTTCCTGCTATCACTTAGCTTATACTAACTTCTCTTTCCTTGAGAATCTCTCTTACATCAGTCACCAACGATTCTCACTGCATCTGCCTACTAATGTCTAGCTAGTTCTACGATCTCTTCACTTGAGCATCTCTCTTGCATCAGTCACCAATGGTTCTCACTGCATTTGTCTACTATCACTGTACTATCGAGATTGCTCACATTTGTTACTATTGGAGTTATACTCACATGCTCTATCTATTGATACTCAGTCTTGACAACTCTATGCTTTAGTTTGTACATATCTTTCGATCACTTTTGTGACACTCTGGTTCCTTTGTGAACCCTCCTGACTCGATATTGATTTAGCACCATACGCTTGGGGGCACTCACATCTCATTTTTCCTTGCAACATACATCAAGTCAATCATCGTTACTTGGGGGCATAGGTCCCCACTTTGATCACATCTTTGGTTTACACCTGAGTCAGTAATCTTGTCATTTCTCAAGGACAACTCACTACTGACACAAACTGGTGTTTTTCAACACCACCATAAATAGTGTTTCTCAACACTATCTTTGGACACGTCTATGTTTTTTTAACACACATCAGACATCTCAAATGTAAACATCTATAAATAACAATCAAACACAATGCACTCACAAGCACAATGGTGTTTTTCAACACCTCTAAACATGAACACATTCGCAAAACTTTGAAACATGGTGAGCTATGATTGAATATTTCTTTGTATGATGTATGTTCTCATGAATTTCATTACTATTTTCTTTGTTTATTGCTTGTTGGTCTAGCCCCGATGATCCAGAAACATCAAATAAATAGGGTGTATGTGATAAGAGCTCCTGCACTAAGGTGGAATAGCCTCACTGATGCAGGAGCATCCTAGGTGTAAGGGCAATCTTGCATCACCCAAAAATATGTGTTTTTCTATTCAATAAGGGCTATTTTGTACAAAGCTACTATTTTTGGAAACTTACTATTTTTAGTAAGTTGGTCATTTGAACTCAGAATGTTCTAATTTTCCACATGAAGGTTCATCTTAGTTATATAAGAATGTCAGTTGGATTTCATTGCCAAATCATCTGTATTGGCGAAGTTATTAAGGATTTACTATTGAGATTTTAGGGTGCAAAACCTTTGAGCTCAATTTTTAGGACCTTAGAGGCTCCGGATCGAGGTCGAACCCCCAATTGACTTGCGTTTTTCTAGTTAGCCACTGTAGATCGTGATCTCCCCTTTCCAGAAAGTGGTTATAATAGCCAATCGGAGCTATGGTTCAAAAGTTATGGCTTCCGGAAGTTGGGCTACCTAATCTCATGTTTTGTAAATATTTAAAGCTAACCCTTTTGTAATAAAAGTAAAAAATAATTAAATGCTAAGGGTAGTCGGCCTTAATGGCTAGATTTCTAGAACCTTCTCGG
>MU228197.1:145998-173756 GCA_018584345.1 Thuja plicata | reverse complement strand
TTGAGGAAGATAGACAAAGGAGAGATAAGTAGTGCTGAAGTTGAGGATTTTGCAGAACATTTGAAGAACATCCATGAGGAGGTGAGGAAGCACATTGCCAAGATGAATGCACAGTATAAAGCTAAGGCAGATGAGAGAAGGAGGCATAAAGAATTTTAGGTTGGGGATGAAGTCATGGTTCATTTGCGGAAGGAGCAATTTCTAGTTGGTACATATAACAAGCTGAAAATGAAGAAGTTTGGGCCATGTAAGATACTGAACAAGCATGATTCAGGAAATGCTTATGAGGTAGAATTGCCTACTGAGTTGAATATTTCACTAGTATTTAACATTGCAGATTTGATAGAGTACCATGAAGGGGGTGTTGAAGGCGATGTCACAAAAACACAGTGGAGTATTCCAGCTACTACTTCAGCTACCAAGGAGATTGAAGATATACTAGATAGTCGTGTTGGCAGAAGCACAAGGAACAAGACATATGAAGAATATCTAGTCAAATGGAGAAGATGACCTGTAGAAGATTCATCATGGCTAACAAAGGAGGAGGTTGACCAGCTTGGTTTTCCTCTACACACCTAAGACGTGACAGGGTCACTTCTCAAATTACCCCGAGTGTCTGATGCAGGAGCATCCTGGGTGTAAGGGAAATCTTGCATCACCCAAAAATATGTGTTTTTCTCTTCAATAAGGGCTATTTTGTACAAAGCTGCTATTTTTGGAAACTTACTATTTTTAGTAAGTTGGTCGTTTGAACTCAGAATGTTCTAATTTTCCACATGAAGGTTCATCTTAGTCATATAAGAATGCCAGTTGAATTTTATTGCTAGATCATCTGTATTGGCAAAGTTATTAAGGATTTACTGTTGAGATTTTAGGGTGCAAAACCTTTGAGCTCAATTTTCAGGACCTTAGAGGCTTCGGATCGAGGTCGAACCCCTAACTAACCGGCACTTCATAGTTAGGCACTGTAGATCGCGATCTCCCCTTTCTAGAAAGTGGTTATAATAGCCAATCGAAACTACGGTTCAAAAGTTATGGCTTCCGGAAGTTGGGCTACCTAATCTCATGTTTTATAAATAATTAAAGCTGACTGTTTTGTAATAAAAGTGAAAAATAATTAAATGCTAAGGGTAGTCGGCCTTAATGGCTAGATTTCTGGAACCTTCTCGGGTGGTGGAAAATTGCCTATTTAAGGAAGGCCCATGGTATTTTCTAGGGTAGTTCTGGGGTGGTTATTTGAGGCTTTGTCCTATAGATTATTGTAAGGGATGCCCATGTGGTTTTGATATTGTAATTCTGAAGTTTGTAATTCCACATTTGTGGAGCCAATAAGAAGCCAATTTTTTGTTCTTGCAAATTTCTGTTGTTTCTCTTTGTTTTTGTTGTGTGTTGAGTAGTATTAAGGGGAGTCCCCTTCATCACTCACATCCCTTGATCTTGTTTATTTGTACACCATGCTGAGGTTGGTACTATCTCCTTGTCTATTCTTGCACTGTTTGTCATTGCTTTGCTTGTAATTGATCTATTTTTTTACGCATGATCACACTCATGGTTATCTTGGCTTTGAATGCCTCGATATTAGTGTACTCTTACAACATTAACTAGAAACAATGTTCAAGTCATCTTGGCTTTTGTGCCCTGGTGCTTACATTTTTTTCCTACATTTCATCTGATGAAGAGTCATATTCATATCCATATGGTTGCATTGTGGCGCCAATGAAGGTTGTGTCAACTTTGATGTTCCAAAAAAATGCTCAATGATGATGATTTTATGATGGGTCTCACAACCATGTCCTAGAATTGCACTTTCATATTGCATCTAGCATAGAATTGCATTTTCATATTGCATCTAGCATAGCATTACATTTTTCATTCTAGGCTTGCATTGTGGTAGCAATTTAGTGTTCTCTTCTTTGCATTCTCCTAGGTTCATACATAGGGGAGTTCTTCTTTAGAGTCTTGGTTTTGTCATGACTGCCCAAGTGTTTTCTCCTCGCTCTCTATCTTCAGCTATATGCTCAACCATTTTTGGGATCAAAATTGAAATCAAAATCTGACACTTTTATATAGCTCAAAATCGTATTTTAAAATTTTCGGGACCGACATGGTCAGACGCTTGTGCAGTTGAATTTTTTATGTTGCTTTCTTGTTAGAATCTTATCATATCATCATTTTTTGAAATATTTGACTTTTTTCCTCAAAAGTCAACTCTAGTCAACTCTAGTCAAACTTGGTCAACCAGACCTTGAAATCACTCAAAATTGATTCTGAATATCCTAAATTCTTCCGTAATCTATTTTGAGTTCTTCTTGATCTTCGAATCAACATCTATCTACAATTTTTGCTCTCCATCATCATTATGGCGTGTCAACTTTCTATTTTTCTCCCGAGGAGGTAGGATTATTACATCATTGAATCTATTCCAATCAATTCGATCTGATTTTCAAAAGTCCTCATTGCTAGGGGCATCTCATCACTTGGGGCATGTTCAATTTTTTGTACCTCACAGTCAAAACTAGATACTCCACAATCAATAAGGGCATCTTTGTTCCTTACATCTTGTAATCTTTTTAGTATCTGAGCAATCTAACTCATATTCTTGAGGATCAAGCTCCATTCTGGAGATGGTTCTCAAAAACTATCTTTTTGGGATAGGTATCAGGGCAATCTAACCCTGACTCCTAATAATCAAGCTCCATTCTGGAGATGATTCTAAACCTCTATTTACTATCTTTTGAGACAGATATTGGGGCAATCTAACCCTGACTCCTGAAGGTTAAGCCTCATTCTGGGGATAGCCTTGGGAAAGATGTCAATCTAACTAGTGTCTTGGAAATATAACCTAGATATTAGGGGACTAAGCTTCATTCTAGAGATAGTCCTAAAATCTCTATTGATTATCTTGTTGGAAAGTTATCAGGGCAATCTAACCCTGACTCCTGAAGGTTGAGCCTCATTCTAGGGATGGCCTTGTGAAAGATATCAATCTATTTAGGTATTAGGGCATTCTAACCCGAATCCCTGAGGATCAAGATTCATTCTGAAGATGATTCTTGAAATCTTAATCTGTTAGGTATCAGGGCATTCTAACCTGGATCCCTAAGGATCAAGCTTCATTTTGAAGATGACCCTCGAAAACTCTACTTGACCGGCGTCTTGGAAACCTAACCTAGACTTTGGAGAGTCAAGCTCTGTCCTAGAGATGGCTCTGAAATCTTCATCAATCGATCTTTGCATCAATCAATGTTCAAATCTATTCTTATGTCCTTCAGGCATCAGACTATTCTTTGAATCAATGTGTTGCTTGCACATCAATTCAAAGAGGGGAAAAACGTAACACCCCAAAATTGGCATCTTGCAACCTTAACCAATTTTGTTGCATTTGTTATTCTTCTGAATCATCAAAGTCCTATTTTACTAGGAAATTCTGAGTTTTTAACTAACTCTACTCGACCTAAGTGTCAAATGCAGAAAACCCTAAATCTGTATCAATCATACATTATGTTTAATTCTTAAATATCTATTGGCTAAACAAACCTTATGATCGAAATAATTTAAATAATAAAGTCCTAGCACTTTAATTAAATTAAATTCACCCTCTTTAGCTAAGACACATGAAAAATGAATTAAATTATATTTAATTATTAAATAAATATCCTCATTTCAATAATTGAATTTAATTATTCAGATAATCGAGAAAAACCTATTTATGAGGTCATATTTATTTAATTAATTTGATATTCTCTCAAAAATATTTCTTCTGTTCAGAAATGGAATCTTTGAATTAATTGTGCTTTACAAAGAAAGAAAACAACTAAAATCAAATAAAATAGAATTAAATCAAAGAAAGAAAACAATTAAAATCAAATAAAACAGAGTTAAATCAAGGAAAGAAAATAGCTAAAGCAGAAAGAAAACAATTTATTGTTTTCTTTCAAATAAAGCTTTCTAATTTAAACTGGCTTTTCTATCTATTTTATTTCAAAGAGGAAAGTTTCTATTCTGATCATCTCTGAGTCTATAAAAGAACTCTCATTTCTCATTCAAAACCCCACTCATATTTTTATGCATTGTTAGAATAGTGAATTATTGTCACATTTCTTGATAATCTCATATAGAATAATCTCATTTTGCAATAACATAGTTTCAAATTCTAGAATAATTTCATTGAAATCATGTCTTAGACTATCTCACATCTTTCATTTCTTAGAATAATCTTGCATTGCATTGCATTCATGGAGAAAAATCCTTTATTCCTAGATTGGTCTATGGTTGTGAGACTCTCGTTCTGAGAACAATTTTGAAAACCCCATCTTGATAGAAGGCAACAGGTTGAATCATGCAGGTAGATAGGATGAATAATCTCATGTTTAGTCTTGTGTGTATCTGATGAAGAAGGACTATCTCCTTGCTTGTTATTGCTTTGTTTGTTATTGTTTTGTTTGTTATTTATCTATTTGTTTACACATGCTCACACTCATAGTTATCTTGGCTTTGAATGCCTCGATACTGGTATACTCTTGCAACATTAACTGGAAACAATGTTAAGGTCATCTTGGCTTTTCTACCCTGGTGCTTACATTCATTTCCTACATTTCATCCGATGAAGAGTCATATTCATATCCTTATGGTTGCATTGTGGCGCTAATAAGGGTTGTATCGACTTTGATGTTCCAAAAAAATGCTCAATGATGATGATTTTATGATGGGTCTCAAAACCATGTCCTAGAATTGCACTTTCATATTGCATCTAGCATATAATTGTATTTTCATATTGCATCTAGCATAGGATTGCATTTTCATTCTAGACTTGCATTGTGGCAGCAATTCAGTGTTCTCTTCTTTGCATTCTCCTGGGTTCATACATAGGAGATTTCTTCTTTAGATTATTGGTTTCGTCATGACTACCCAAGTTTTTTCTCCTCTCTCTATCCTCAGCTATATGCTCAACCCATTTTTGGGATCGAAATCAAAATCTGACACTTTTATATAGCTCAAAATCGCATTTTAAAATTTTTGGGACTGACGTGATCAGACGCTTGTATAGTCAACTTTCTGATGTTGCTTTCTTGTTAGAATCTTATCATATCATCATTTTCTGAACTCTTTCACTTTTTTTCCTCAAAATTCAACTCTAGTCAACTCTAGTCAAAATTGGTCAACCAGACCTTGAAATCACTCAAAATTGATTCTGAATCTTCTGAATTCTTTTGTAATCTATTCTGAGTTCTTCTTGATCTTCGAATCAACATCTATTTATGATTTTTCACTCTCCATCATCATTATGGTGTGTCATCTTTCTATTTTTCTCCTGAGGGGGCAGGATGATTACATTATTGAATCTATTCCAATCAATCTGATCTGATTTTCAAAAGTCTTCATTGCTAGGGGCATCTCACCACTTGGGGCATGTTCAGTTTTTCATACCTCAAAGTCAAAACTGGATACTCCACAATCAATAAGGGCATCTTTGTTCCTTACATCTTATCATCTTTTAAGTATCTGAGCAAACTAACTCAGATTCTTGAGGATCAAGCTCCATTCTGGAGATGGTTCTCAAAAACTATCTTTTTGGGATAGGTATCAGGGCAATCTAACCCTGACTCTTGATAATCAAGCTTCATTCTAGAGATGATTCTAAACCTCTATTTACTATCTTTTGAGACAGGTATCGGGGTAATCTAACCCTGACTCCTGAAGGTTAAGCCTCGTTCTAGGGATAGCCTTGGGAAAGATGTCAATCTAACTAGTGTCTTGAAAATATAACCTAGATATTGGGGGACTAAGCTTCATTTTGGAGATAGTCCTAAAATCTCTATTGATTATCTTGTTGGACAGGTATCGGGGCAATCTAACCCTGACTCCTGAAGGTTGAGCCTCATTCTAGGGATGGCCTTATGAAAGATATCAATCTATTTAGGTATTAGGGCATTCTAACCTGGATCCCTAAGGATCAAGCTTCATTCTAAAGATGATTCTCAAAATCTTAATTTGTTAGGTATCAGGACATTCTAACCCAGATCCCTAGGGATCAAGCTTTGTTCTGAAGATGACCCTCAAAAACTCTACTTGATCGGTGTCTTGGCAACCTAACCTAGACTTCAGAGAGTCAAGCTCTGTCCTAGAGATGGCTCTGGAGTCTTCATCAATTGATCTTTGCATCAATCAATGTTCAAATCTATTCTTCTATGCTTCAGGCATCAGACTATTCTTTGAATCAATGCGTTGCTCGCACATCAATTCAAATAGGGGCAAATTGTAACACCCCAAAATTGGCATCTTGCAACCTTAACCAATTTTGTTTCATTTTTTATTCTTCTAAATCATCAAAGTCCTATTGTACTAGGCAATTCGGAGTTTTTAACGTACTCTACTCGACCTAAGTGTCAAATGCAAAAAATTCTAAATCTGTATTAATCATACATTATGTTTAATTTTTAAATATCTATTAGCAAAACAAACCTTATGATCGAATTAATTTAATTAATAAAGTCCTAGCACTTTAATTAAATTAAATTCACCCTCTTTAGCTAAGACACATGAAAAATGAATTAAATTATATTTAATTATTAAATAAATATCCTCATTTCAATAATTGAATTTAATTATTCAGATAATTGAGAAAAACCTATTTATGAGGTCATATTTATTTAATTAATTGGATATTCTCTCAAAAATCTTTCTTCTGTTCAGAAATGGAATCTTTGAATTAATTGTGCTTTAAAAAGAAAGAAAACAATTAAAATCAAATAAATAGAATTAAATCAAAGAAAGAAAACAATTAAAATCAAATAAAACAGAGTTAAATCAAGGAAAGAAAGCATCTAAAACAGAAAGAAAACAATTTATTTTTTTCTTTCAAATAAAGCTTTCTAATTTAAACTGGCTTTTCTATCTGTTTTATTTCAAAGAGGAAAGTTTCTATTCTGATCATCTCTGAGTCTATAAAAAAAACTCTCATTCCTCATTCAAAACCCCACTCATATTTTTATGCATTGTTAGAATACTGAATTATTGTCACATTTCTTGATAATCTCATATAGAATAATTTCATTTTGCAATAAGATAGTTTCAAATTCTAGAATAATTGCATTGAAATCATGTCTTAGATTATCTCACATCTTTCATTTCTTAGAATAATCTTTCATTGCATTACATTCATGGAGAAAAATCCCTCGTTCCTAGATTGGTCTATGGTTGTGAGACTCTCGTTCTGAGAGCAATTTCAGAAACCCCATCTAGCTAGAAGGCAACAGGTCAAATCATGCAAGTAGACAGGATGAATAATCTCATATTCAGTCTTGTGTGTATCTGATGGAGAAGGACTATGTTGAAGTGTATGGTGAGTTAACAACGCCAAATTTACCACATACAAAGTGCATGTAAATTCTATAGAGTTTTGTATATTCCCCCCATCTGGTGGTGAGCTCATCGTGCCCCTCTGCATGTGACCAAAATGTCAATCTCATCCATCTGGTGCTTGTGAATTTGAACTCAGCACCTTGCTTGGCCTATTTTGCAGCTTTCCTCTCTCCTTTGTCATCTCCACTTTAATGGCAGGTTTAATTCCCCACATACAAGAATTCAAAATTGGCCCAAGTGGCATTCATTCCCACATGTGTTAGGACAATTGTCACCTTCAATGTCATTACTCCCTTTATTTCATGACCACGTGACACCCCATGTCAGCCTAGTATGGCTAATTGTCATTCATGTCAGTAACGGTCATTTTTCTGGACTATGTGTCCCAATTTCCCCTTCAGTCTTCACTCCATTCACTGCATGAGCCATAATCCCCAGAACCCCCAAGCATTTATCAAATTCTAAACAATTCATTTCATTTAATATATATTTTCAGAGTTTTATGTAAACTAACACCTTTTTAGGAACAGATACGAGGCGGTGATGAAATCTCTAGAACCTAGAATTCTATTATGTTTTATCTATATTGATGGTTTTCTGATCTTGCAGGTTGCCGATAAATTCATAGATCCATCATTTCTGAAGCATCTTCTCCACCCGGGAGTCTGGAACTCCCAAATACTTCAACTAGAGAAGCCGCCATGACCAAGGCCAAGAAGGCCTTAGAAAATCTTCCACTAACTGTGAAATATCTGAAGGAAGAAACTATTCTGGGATCTAAGGTAGATTCCAAGCTATAGATGATCACCGACACAAGTGTCAGAGCATGGGCCAAACTGGAGGCCTTGGTAAAAATGATTTTCATTCAACACAAGGCCAGATATCTAATGGCACTAAATGTGGCAGCCTCTGGAATCCTCAAGGAATCCTGCTTCCCCTACTTAGTGTAGGCTCTGAAGCTTATTCTTACATTGGCAGAACACTACAACATAGTCATCTAGGTTGTCATGCTCGCTGCTCCTCTTCCCTTAGGCTACCCAATGCCCTTAGTGTCTCTGGATGCAAGAACATTCGCCTTGTGACTGGGGATCCCCCAGTTCATCAATTCTACTATTATCACCCGGACCCTGGCATTGCATGAGTTCGAGAAGGTTCCATAGATGGCCAGGCAATACCTCAACTCCGACTGGCTCAAGACCCCAAGAAAAGATTATATAAAGATGAATTTGGAGATCACATGCACATAATTCAAAGAAAGTATACAAATGGGGATCATCTCCTTATCTAGGGTCTTTGGAGAATCCCATGCCTGGGAATTTTTGGCATGAATGTACTACTTCTTTTTCGGCATCACCTCCGCTGAATAGACTCTTGATTGGGCCACTATCATTGCCAATCATGTGGATTCCCATCTTGTCAAGGTCACCCAGACCTCCAAGTTCTATATGACTTCATATGTCTTGTGGTCACTGGCACAACAACGACCCATTACCCAGGGTTTAATCACTATTGGCGTCCTCAGGACTAGCCCAGGCCAGAATGCTCCATGGGACCATTTCCCACAAATTCAATGGGAGGCCAGTTTACCCAATTTTTGCATAGTAAATGACACCTTCATTTACTATAACATTCTTACACCCACTCGGGATGTCAGTTACCAGATTTCAAAGGAGGCGATGAATCTATTCAGTTCTTATGGCCATTACTACATCCAATTTCAAAAACACACTTACATTTGGGTGACTGGGTTCTCTGGAAAACCCTACCTATTTCCAAAGAATTATGGGGATAGGTTTATTCTTTTGGAATAGTTCAGGTAGATCCTAGAGCTACACACTCTTTTTGGCCTCAAGAAGGTCACTAACATTCCTTTCCCGATCACCTACGGGAACTATACTTGTAGCCTTGTAGCGGCGAAAGAAGTCGACAATGAATTAAAATATCTGGGGCTGGTAGAGTTTTACTTGGCGTAGAAGAACTTTGATCCACTAGATAAGATAGCTTTGGCATTTCCCTAGGGGTCAGACCCCCACAAGCCTCACATGGAGGATTTTTGGGCAGATTTCCAAGATGATTTTGAAGTCTAGAATCGTAACTTTGTCAGGATGACACAAGGTATGATGAAGCGTTTCAAGCTTCAGACCTTCCCAAAGGACTTTTTAGATACCGATTCCATAGAAGACCCGCAGTACAAGCCTCAAGGAGCAGACAAGATGGCTTTCCCTTTGGTGGATTGGGACACCTTGGAAAGCCTGGCAATGGAGGACATCACCCATAATGTGATTGAATGTAGTCATGCATATTTTTCAAAGGTGTGTCTAAAGAGCACTCGCAGATTTGGCCCAATTTTGGAGGGATCCACCTCTAGATCCAAAACCTTCTGGCAAGGCGGGCACAAAGGAAAAATAAAATTTGATACCTCGGCTTGGGTTCTATCTATAGTTTCATTTCCTATTGCAAAATAGGGGCACCTTCAGCTGGCGGTGTCCCATTGGATGAAGGAAGAAATAAGCACCTAGCTTGGCATCCCAATCACTCTAGTAGAACCTGACCTCCCTTGTGGCTCCCCTTCCCTTGTAGAACTTATGGTCCGGGCAGTGGGGATGGGAGTGGAGGATGACCGTGTAGCCATTTTGGATGTCGGACCCCCATTGGTGACAAGAAGGAAGAAGAAAAGAAAAAGTATCCCTCCGCCAAGGGCAAACACAGATCTTGAGATTCCTAACATCCCACAGGTGGAGATTATCCCGGACTCCCCTGAACTAGAGAATCTCCTCGAGACCTCCCCTCCACATGATAATTTTGATGACATCTTTGGGACTAATGAACTTTTAAATCTACAGGGGGATATAGGGAAGGCGGTGGAGGAGATCGTCGTGCAGGACGTAGAAATAATCCCCACTGAAGGGGAGATACTAGAAAAGGAATTTTCTATGGAACAAGAGGTCCAAGAAGAGAAACAAAAATAAAAATAATAGGTGGACATCCTTGATGTTCAAGAGATACCAGTCTTGGAGTCTAAAATAGGAGAAAAGAGGCAAGTACAAGATGAGAAACCAGCTTCAACTGAGGGAACTGGACCTTTGGGAGTAACTGTAACCTCAACTGCCATGCTCCAGATGCCCTTGCCCACCCAGGGTAGTTCTTCACCCCAGGTAGCAACATTTGGAAAGGTGATCCTTATAATACTATGGTCAGATCTAGTTCAGACACCTCTGCCACCTCTGGAGGATAGGCCAATGGAGGAGAAAATCTCAGTAGAGGATGTTGGAGAACAACAGCAGCAACAACAAAATAAGGGGGAGAACCCCGAAAGTATGGATGGTCATTCCACAAATGTTGCTAGGGATGAGAGCACTGAGGTGACAGATATTGATGCCACAAAGGTGGATGGTGCAGGTGATCCCAGGGACAAAGAGAAAGAGTTCGAAGAGACTATAAATGTTGGGGATGAACAGCAGAACCCCGGGGAAGACCCAAATGATCAGGCCTTAGTAGCAAGACCTCCCCCGCCACCACAATGGTTGGTGGAGTTGAAGAAGAGAAAGGCCCCGATGGCAGAAAAATCCCATCTCTCTCTTGCCGAGATGATGGCCTAGAGTCAAGGCATCCCCAAGCTAAAGAAGGCCCAGACCCTCTATTCCATTCAAACTAATCTGGGTGGAGATACATTCGTGGTCATTGCAACACCTCCCTTAGACAAAGAGGAAGTAGCGGTAAGTGTTATGGAATATACTATTACAAAAGTACCTCTAGGGAAGAGAGACAAGTAGGGTGAATTAGACCTGCTAAAAGAGGCTAGCTGGGAAATTGAGGCCCGATACAATAAGCAAGCCCAAAGACTAAAAGAAGGAAAGGAAAATAATGTAAATCTCATCAAGCTACTAACAGATCTAGCACAGCCATTGACTGAAATTCATCTAGAAGCTTCTACATCCATAACACCACTCTCATAGGGTGATGTTGATGCACTAAGGAATATGAAAAATAAAGTGCAAGCAATAGATGACTGGGTAGCCGAGCAGGTAGGAAATGTCTGGTATTTCTTAGAAAAAACACTCCTAGACTTGCATACAGTTGGAAAAATCTTCCACCATGTCAAAGGTGGAATTTCTCTATGGGAGGGAGAAATTGAACAATATGAGGGATGGATGAGTGAGTTAGGAGAGCTCATGAACCTCGGAGAGGAACCCATCGTAGAGATGGGAATTTTAGGGGAAGAGTCTTTCAGTTTTATCCAGGTCCAACACTATAGACTTGATCTGAAATTGGAGATTATCAAGCAACTGGTAGAGGCCTTGAAATACAAAGTCTCGAGGGTAGAGTATTCTTTGAATTTATATGTCTTTTGTCACAAGGGTTTCGGGATTCAACCCCTTCAGGATAGATATGTGTGCTCTGGTGGATTATGTTGTGGGTAAGTTTGATGAATTAATGGAGTCATGGTACAATTCCCTAAGAGATTTTGATGGAGCGAGAATGTCACGCTTATCCCACATGATGTTCTAGGCCCATGATGCAGCAAAGATGGCAATGGAATTTAAAGGAAATGCCCTATATATGGGCGAGCAATTAGAGGCGGCCAAGTTCTGCCAGGAAAGCATCAAAGACATTGACAAAGAGGGAATTCCCCATGTTTTAGAATCTTTCAAAACATACAAGGCATAGTGAAGTTCTTTAGACTCTAGATATTTCCACCAGTAGGGTGCAAGTTTTGTAAATTCTTTATTCTTCGAGCGCAAGTTCCCAGACTCTAGAATTACGAGTCCAAATTTTTTTATTCTTTTGCAGTGATTCAAGTCCAAGTTCCCTAGAGCCGACTAATCATTTTCAAGAAGTTAATAAGGGGTCAGCGGGTAGGTGATCCTAATAAGGCATGTCTGATGGAGGTATGGCTCTGACAGGTGATTCTCCCAAGGTGTCACTCCCGCATTTACTACCTGGTGCATTGAAGACAGTGAGCCACATTCTGCATTTATGAGGCATGTTTCATCAGATGCTAGGAAGATCATATTTCCTCTATTAGTATCCTGACACTCTTCTCTATGCCAATTCTTCCATCTTTATCTTCTTGTCTTCTTCTTCTGTCTTGTCAGATCTCTGCTCTTTTAGAGGTGATTTTAAGTGGTGTAGGTAGTACCGGCCACCGGATAATGTATTTTATATGTTGAGTGTACAATTATATTAGGTTAGTTTTAGGGAAAACTATGTGTATAATTAAGAAGTCTGACCTCATAACAAGGGTCGACAAAATTGATGATTTTGCAGTCCAACAAGTAATAGAAGATAGCTTTTCATTTCTAGTTGTTTCAAGAGATCAATGCTCAGCAATCCTTAGTAGTTTAGATGCTCCCTTGGAGCCATTATTGTATCTACCAGTGATGCAGGAACACTTCAAGTTAATGAAGAAGGAGGAACACCTTATGACTATTGGTTGTGTGATGTTCTAAATTTGGAGTTCACGAACATCTTTTGTGTTGTATGTTTCTAAGGTCCTTTTCTCTAATTTTTTGTCTAGATTAATGATCTCATTTCCCCTTGCTATTGAATATGTATGAATTGTTGGTTCTGTATGTATTCATTATTTAGTGTAGTTCTTACATTGGAGCATTGTTGATATTTGAAATATGTTGCATAACTATAAGTAGAAGTAATAAACTCTAACTCTGGTCTATCTTTTGCAATTTATTTGGTAAACATAGCATGCTTGTAGGAAACCTCATCCCCATTTCCAAAATCCTCAAAGAAGACAAGTCAAACCAGCTATCCCCCTGAAAAAAAAATCACTTGCCCAACTTAGCTTCCCCACACCATCGAGACCCAACACCCAAGTGCTTGAAGGCCTAGAAAATTCATTCTCTAGAAAACCTTTACAGGTGTAGTTGGCCAGTATCTTGGTACCCAATGACAACTTATCATTGTTGGTAGAACCGATCACAACGTCCCATCAACAAAACCTTCAAGAAAAAACAAAAAAAAATAATTTTGGGTATAGAGGACTCTGCAACCGAGGAAGGCTTCTTCCTTGACAATTTTTTACGCTCCTAAATCCACGTGTGTATCGACTATCATGTTTTTTATTTACATGTCAATTATGTGGTTGCATGTTTGTGGTTTTGTTATTTTTATGGCATTCCCTAGTTTTTTAGATTAAGCATCTTTAGGAGCTATAGGTTCTAGTCACTCACACAAAAGATGTGATTTCCAGTACAAGTGGTATTGAAGGCATTGTAAAAATTAATGGGTGTATGGATGATGTGGAATATGAGTTAGTTTTTAAATCAAGAAACAAAGGGGATAAGACTTTCATGGAAGCTCTAAAAAAAGAAGAACCAAAGGTGTCATTTGAGGAAGCTAGATTAAATGTAGGGATCCAAGGAGATATTGTAGGATTCAGATGGGTTGAAGGAGGATCCAATGGAATTGAAACTAAACAAGGCAAGGAACTCATCCTCCCTATGGTTTTTAGGATTTTTCCTAATTAATCCACATTGAATGCCCTTAAGAAGGAAGAGTCCAAATTAAAAGGCATTTCTTTGTTTCTTATTTTCTTTGATATTAACAATCTTCCTTCAAGAAATATTTTGATGAATGGTTTAATAATGCCTATGGGGGTTTTTGGAAATTTATATTTCACTCTATATGGAATGATTCAAAAAGGTATTTTCATCATTTTTCTAAGAAGCCACACAATGCAAATGAGAGTCTTGGAAAAGAAATATTGGAATATAGATAACTTGGTCAAGGTCGTGACATGGTCACCAAAAATAAGCTAGAATGAAATCATATTTTTTTCAACACCAAGGTGGATTTTCCTTAAAAATGTACCTAGGCAATGTTGGGCATTCATTCCCTAGTTTCTCCAACTACTTGGAAAAACTTTGCAAGTGGAAAATTCTAGGGTTTCTCTCCTACATTTAAATGCTAGGGTTCGTATCTCCTTCACTAAAGTTTTGGATAAACTTGAAATTATTGAGTTTCCTATCAAAGAAAAGATATTAAAATGTAATATTGAAGCCCTGAGAGGTTTAAATTCATGTTTTCTTTACAAAATTGATGCCCATTCCCTATATGGACTTATAGAAAGAAAACAAATAATAATTTACCTATCAATAATAAAATCTCCCCTAATGATAAATAAGAGGATTCTAATGGTGAAAAATGTAAGGAAACTAATAGAAAAATAGTTTAGAGGAAAACATTTAGAAAAACATAACTATAATGTTGATGATAATGCAAAGAATGTGGTTCATGAAAGTCCTAATGAAAATAATAAATAATTCTCTCAAAGGTATAGTATGAAAATATTTAACAAGGAGGACCCTAAACACACAAAAAATTCACAAGAACGTGTTCTAGATATATTGAAAGAAAAGAAACATCTCAACAAAATAATAATGCTATACATGACCCTTTCGATGATAGGAAGTCACTAGACCCTGATGACATAACCAATGTTATTGAAAATGAAGAGTAAGAATTGGATAAATCCTTCCATCATGGAATATAATTGGAAGACAATGATATGATAGTTTAATCTAATAAAGATGAATCTAATCTTAGCCCTATCTTATCTAAGAGCTCTTATCTAAACAAAACTATTGATTTAGGGGATGTCTCATTTGACTATGAACCAAAAACAAAATTGTCTCCCTTAACTTTTTCAAACCTCTATTTAAAGTACCAATTATGGAAAGAAAAGTGGATGATAATATAAAGGATTTTGAAGTAGTTAAAAGGAAAAGGGAAATTGTGATTAGATTAAAAATAGTACCCAAAAATGGGTATAAAAAGGGTATAAATGGGTTACCAAATTATTTTGAAAGGCTGTATAAAAATGAGAAGGTCAAAATCCCTGATAATACTCCATGATTAGGTACTTAAGTTGGAATGTAAGTGGATTAGAATATCTTGACAGAAAATATTTCATCAGAGATCTTTGCAGTTGTGTGATTAAAATGTGTCACACTTCTATGAATCATTCCATTCAAGGTTGCTCAAGAATGAGGCCTCAAATATCGACTCATAGCTCTTTAGTCATGGATTGCAAAGGTTTGTAATGGAGGCCCTTAGATTGACCTAGTTGTGCCCATGCAAGTACACCATGAAATGAGAGATTCAATGCATGAAAATGAAAGTTATTCTATATGATTGCAATGAATGAAAGGAAATTAATCTAAATGATAACAATGCAATATTAATCTATCAAAGGAAATATGCAAATTTAATCTATAAAAGTAAATATGATTCTAAGATAATATGAATCTAATCTACATGAATAGCCATGGATGCAAGAAGAAGAAGACAAGAAGAGAGAAGTTGAAATATCCAAGCCAAAGTGCTCAAATTCTCTTCCAAAATTGCTCTCCAAACCTGCAGCATAACAATACATAAAAATTCTATATTGAGAATGAGAAGGAGAGGTTTCCTTTTAAATAGCAATGGACGGTAGAGATTAAGAGGCAAAAATCAAAGGCTATAATTAAGAGGCAAAAAGCCCACCACTTAGGAAGATGTGTAGAAAAAGGAACTTTTATTTAATTTATTTCCTTTTTCATCAAATAAAGTGCTTTAAGTGGGGATTTTTATTTATTTAATTAAAAGAGTGGTTTTCTTTTAATTAAATAAATTAGAAGAATTTTAGTCAATTAAATGGGAGGAATTTAATTTAATTAAATAAAATGAATTTTATTTAATAAAAAGGGAGAAAATTAATTTAATTAAATAAGATGAATTTTATTTAATTAAAAGGGAGATTAAATCTTATAATTAAATAAAAATGATTAAACCTTAGGAAGTATTGAAATAATTGAATTAATTACAATTTGATGAAGGAAATTGATTTGAATTAAAATGTTGCAAAGCATTGATTCAGGAAATTGATAAAATGATAAATGGGGCCCACAGTCTAGGCGACCATTTTAGGGTGCATACAACAGTCTTAATAGAGATCTCTAGATTTTCTTCTACTCCAGGAAGTGAAGGTCATTGGCTTTCAACTGTATAATAATCATAGTTTAATATACAGAGAATTAGTTTCCTTTCACACAAATCATGAATGAAAGAAGGGAGAAATTTCTATACTTATTGGAAATAAATGGGGCAAATGATATCAAGCCAAATGGGAGATCCCATTGCAATTAATGTGTTTGGGTACAAATAGAGAAGGATAAGAAAGAGTTTGCTATATATGAAGTATATGATTCAAATGACTTCAAAGAAAGCATTGAGTTATGGAAATGTATGGGTGATTATAGACTTTAATATGATTGAGAGCAAAGATGAAAAATTAAGAGGTACTGTTGGGGGTGGAAAGGTAATAAGTTCTTCTTTTAGGATAGATTCAAAAAAAATAGGAAGCTATTTGATTCTATGGAGGCACAAAAAATAGGTAACAACATATGGTGCACTTGGTTCTGTTATGCCTTGCATCCCCGTCCCTACATTTTGTGTGCAAAATGTTGGGTCCCCCCCCTTTTTTTTTTGTTGTTGGCTCTTGCCTTTTCTTATTTTTCCTTTCTTTGTTTTCCCTCTCCGGGGTTTCCTTCCCCATGGTGTTGTTTTTGTTTTGTTTGTCTCTCGTGTCTCTGGGACCCAGTCCCGAAGTTGGTTGTCCTTTGTTGGGAGCCAAATTTCAAACTCTGGGATTCTTCACCATGATGTCTTCATTTCGTAAGATGATATCATTGCGTGGAATCCCCGGGCCCAGAGTCTAGAAGTCTGTCTGTCTGGAGTTTGCACAAGGAAAGGTAACATGCTTTTGTTGTGGGTATAAATAGAAATTACCTATCATTTTCAAAATTACCGCAATTAAAACACTTAAGCAATCTGAGCGATTTGAGAATGATTTTACAACAATTCAGCGATAGTCCAATGCGAGCCATTCAAAGCTGTTTTGAGAAATTATGGGTGGTTTGTGGTGGCAAGTGGTGATCGTTTGATGGAAAAAGCTATTGCATAGCATTCATGGTGAATTCCTTTCCTTGCTCTTCTTCATTTTTCAGGTTGGCACCTTCCTTCCTTTCCATTTGCTTTCCTGCTTTTCAGTTTTGTGGTGTCTTACTTTTCTGTTTGGTGTTGCGTTTCTTTCTATTTCGCCACCCGTTGGTGGGTTGGCTCTGCCAGAGGGTCGTCCACCCTCTGTGTAGGTGTAGTATAATCTGTAGATAATGTAAAGAGTTGTAAATTTCTGTACATTTTCTTGTTTTTTTAAATAGCCACTTTGCATTTCTTGTATATATGTACATTTGATGTATATTGTTGTATATCCATCTGGTCTACATGTATATACCCTTCAGCTCTATCATGTATAGTGTATATTCTATGTATATTTTCTTAGTGGTCTGTCGAGCTCACTGTGTTGTATCTATTTCTGGTTTCTAATTTGTGAGCTCGCTCTATGCGGAATACCGCCTGGTTGAAACTCGACTCTTTGCCAGTTTCAACTAGGTGGTTTTCTCTCTCCTCCATAAACCAACCTACCATTCATTTATGTCCCATGCACACATTTAAATTTATCCAAGTGGCCTTTGCTTTCCATGCATTTGGACAGTTGGCTCTGTCACCATTGCTATAACTTTCATTTATTGCATACCCACATGGCATCCACATGTGTCTGACAGCTCACTTTTGCGCACACCTTCCAACAGTCAGTTCTCTGAACCCCAGATCTCTTGCCATCACTCAACCTATGTCTTTCCTTCACTAAGTGTGATGAGACCCCAAGACCCAGATGTTGGTTAAATTTCCAAGTTTGCAAAATATATATACATTTTTTGGGATTTTTGAACTAAGCTAACCTTTTAGGAAAGCAGGCGCCACAGTGGTAAGATATCTGAACCCTAGAATAATGTTTATCTATACATTCTGATGGTTGCCTTGCCTAGCAAGTTTCTAGAACAACATAATTTCAGCATGTTTGAAGCTTTCGCATCTTCACCACCTGGGAGTCTGGAACTTCCTTCTATGGTAGTTACCAGAGCAGCTGTTCGGTCCAAAATAGAGAAAGCTCTAAAGGAGCTACCCATGAGCATGAAATACATGAAGGACAACATTATCATGGGCTCAAAGATTGAGTCTAAAGTCCAGTTCATTACCGACACCAGCGTCAGGACATGGCCTGAGATGCAGGCCTTGGTAAAAATAATGTACATTCAGCGACAGGCTAGAGATCCATTGGCAATTCAAATCAGGAATTCTGAGATCCTTAAGGCAGCTTGCTTCCCATGCTTGGTGTAGTCACCAAAGCTTATTCTTACACTTACAGCACACTACAACACATCCTTCTAGGTTGTTATGCTCACAGCCCCAGAGCCAACAGGGTATCCTACTCCCATGCTGTCCCTCAACCCTAATACTTCCAGATTGGCTTGGGAATTCCCCAATTTGATAAAATAGTTGTAGTCACCAAATCAGATGCCTTGACACAATTCAAGAATTTGGAGGAGTTGGCCTATATATATATGAATAATCATTGGCTCAAGGTCCCGAAGAGGGATCCCAGGAGAATAAAACTAGAGATCCCCTGGTCTGAGTTTAAAGAAAGCATCTAGATGGTGATGATAGCATTATGCCAGGTCTACGAGCAACCACATGCATGAGAATTCTCTTGGTGGATGTATTATTTCCTGCTTGGCATCAGCATAGGAGTAGAGTATTTTGACTAGGCTGCCATAATTTCAAACCACATGGACTCCCAATTCATCCAGTTGACCCAAAAGAAGAATTTTTATATGACTTCTTATGTTCTTTGGGCCCTGGCACAGTAGCGACCCCGCACCAATGGGTTACTCACCGACGGCGTACTTAGGATAGCTCCCAGTCAGAAGGCCCCTTGGGACCACTTTTCCTAGATTCAATGGGAGGTCAGTTTCTCCAATTTCTATCAAGTAAATGATGCCTTTGTTTACTACCACCTACTCACACCCACCCAGGATGCAGGATACCGCCTGTCTATAGAGGTGATGAATTTGGTCCAGAGTTATGGCCATTACTATATACAACTTCAAAAGCATACATACATAAGGGTAACTAGCTTCTCTGGGAAACCCTACTTGTTGCCCAAACACTGTGGGGACAAGATAATTCTCCTAGAATATTGTAGGCAAATTCTAGAGTTGCACGCATTCTTTGGCCTGAAGAAGGTGACAAACATCCCATTCCCAATCACTTGTAGAAATTATTCATGTATTCTAGCCACTACTAAAGAAGCAGATAATGAGCTTCAGAGCTATAACTTGGCAGAATTTTACTTAGCACGAAAGCACTTTGATCTGCATGGCAAGATTACTACAGCACTTCCCCGGGCATCAGAGCCCCATCAATACCACATGGAAGATTTCTAGGAAGATTGCCAAGATGATGTGGAGGTTCGGGGCTGGCACTATGTCAGAATGACTGCAGGAATGATGGAAAGATTAAAGATTCAGAGATTTTTGGAAGACTTCTCAGACACTAGCTCCATGGAAGATCCCCAGTACAGAGAAAATGGGATTGATAAGTTGGCCCTCCCACTAGTAGACTGGGATGCCCAGGAGGGACCCACTATTGAAGAGTTCACCCACAATGTGGTTGAACGAAGCCACACCTATTTTAAGAAGGTGTGTCCTAGGAGTGTCTGCAGAGCTGCCCATCCAATACCAAAGTTAACCCCAGGCTGGGACTTCTTTATAGGGAGGAGATAAAGGAAAAGGAATAATGGAAACTTCGGCTGGGCAAGAAATCTCCATAAAGGAGCAAATAAAGCAATCAGTAGCGGCCTCCTAGCAAATGAAGGAGAAGTTAATCACGTGACTGGCTTCTTTGGTACTCATGACCGAACCAATTTGTCCTCCCTCCTCCCCTTCACTAGTGGCCTTAATGATTAAGGCAACAGGGGTGGATCCAGAAGAGCAAACAGAAATAAGGGATGTGGGGCCACCCTTAGTCACTAAGAGGAAGAAGAGGCTTACCCAAAAGCCCAAGGCAGAGCTAGAACTAGGGATGCCACAGATCCCACAAGTTGAGATCCTTTCCTCTAAATCCCCACAATTAGAAAGGGAACCAGAGCTTGCTAATGTCTCATCCAACCCTCCTTTGTAGGATGAATTCGATGATGTTTTTTGAATGACAAGTTTGGGAATCTGCAGGGGGACATCAAGCAAACAGAGGCTGAAGTCCCAACATAGGAAGAGGCTGCAGAACAAGAACCTATGCAGAAGCAGGAAGAATAGATGGAGGAAGAAAAGGAAATAGGATAAGAAGTTGCCTCCGAGGTCCCAGATACAGAACATGGGAGAGGATCAACAAATTCAAAATGAACAAATGGCATCCGCTGGGGGAATCAAACCTTCAGGAGCAACTGTAACCCCTGCCGCCATTTTCCAAATGCCTCTCCCTAGAATGACATTTGGGCAAGTAATCACTGCAGCCCAAACACTAAATCTTGGCCTGATTCCTCCCCCATTGTCAAAATAGGTACTAGTAGAAGAAGAAGTCCCAGCAATAGAGGCTGAGGAATAAGAAGAGTGACAAGAAGAAGAAACCCCCAAGGTGGCCAACCAAGGCCCGAACTAAGAAAAAGATACAAATAATAGGGCTGAAGAAATAAACATCACCGAGGGAAATGTCATAGATGAGTCAAAAGATGCAGAGAAATAGCCAGGTGAGACCCACACCACTGAAGAGGAACAATGGCAAGATACCAGGGAAGAACCCAAGGAACAAGATTTGACTAATAAGCCACCCCTACTGCAACAGTGGTTGTTGGAAACCAAGAAGAGAAAAGATCCACTAACTCCCAGAGCTCATCTCTCCCTGGCCGAGATGATGGCTCAGGCCCAGGACCCACTGAAGGCCAAGAAAGCCTAGACTATTCATACTCTTCAAACCGGTTTGGGCAGAGAAATAGTTGCAATAGTGGCAACACCTCCTCCAGACGCTAATGAGGAAACAGCTGAAGCTAAAGATTATGATATCACAGAGATATCACTGGGGAAGAGGGTAAAATAGGGCAAGGTGAACCTATTGAAAGAAGTGGCCAAGGCAATGGAGGCCCTATTAGAGATTTTTCTTGCATGAATCACAATGCTTGAAATGACTAATTGAACACTATGCCTTCTAATACTGATTCAGATACAAGGAAAGCCTAAATGCTAAGGATTGGATAAGATCCTTCTTCATTTTTGAGCTCCACATATACTCAGGTAGGTTTTACCTCTTTATGATGACTGATTACACAGTATATATTAATGTGGACACTGGTTTGCTATTAGGCGTTATTGAGCCAACTTATGAAACATTTTGCATATGACCAAGCATAACCAAATGCAAAACTTAACCATACAAACCATGGTTGCAAATATAGCATAAACCAATGATACAAGGAATTTCATCCTTCTTCCTTTTAAGGAGGGATAACCTAATGATTCACTCTTCAAGGAATCAATAAAATGGACATTGTCCTACCGACATGAGTCCTTAATGAGTTCAGCTTGTTTGTTTTTAGTAACAGAAGTATTTTGATTAAAATAATCTTGAAAGTTTTTTGAGAGTTTGGATGATGATGGATTATCAGACATAAACCTAGACCAGTGCCTATCTCTTGGGTTATAGAGTCAATAAGCTCAAGTCTCACAGGAACAAAATATTGTAAGTTGTCTTACAACCTACATGTAATTTGGATAAACTACCTTACAAATTATCTAGTTACCTCTAAGATACTGTATCAAATCTTCAAATACTGATATGCTCCCTAAAACTACCCACAAAACTTAGTTCTTTGCATCAAAGAAACTTGTAAGTAAATAAATAGTTACCTTGTAACCAAAATGCTTTAGACTGCCTTGTAAACTTAAGCATAAAATAACATACACGATAAATAAAGAGACAAAAATAGAAAAGAGTAAAATTTCACCGTATTTTATTGATATGATCTTTCTTTCATACATGAAAAAGCTTTGAAGCTTGAAAATAGAGACACCAATTCAGAAAGTCTAATTTTTACAATATATTTCATCCTCTCAAAATTAAAATTTTTTTACTATATATAGGTCCTTGACCATCTTGGAATCCTTTTCTTTAGGATGCAACAAGCTTCAGATGGTCTCAAAAAACCTAAACCTAAAATTATAGAAAAGACGAGAGAGAGAGAGAGAGAGAGAGAGAGTGAGAGAGAGAGGAAGCAGTGGAAAGACAAAGTTGAGCGATGAAGTCTGATATTCTTTGTTCTTCACCTTTGCTAGGACCTTTATTCTGACAATATTTATGGTGGCTGGTAACACTTATCTCAAGCCTAGATGACCATGCTTATATGCTCACCTATACTTTCCTTCAGTAATAACTAACTTCTTTATACTCAATCGTGAGGCACCAAGTGTTCATCTTCATTCATCATCCAAGATTTCTTCCTCCACCATGGGCTTCTTTTTCTTGGGCCTAGTGATTAGTTCCCATGTTCTCACTTCATCATCTATTGGCCACTTGAAGTCTTGAGTGGCCTTCACTTGTGCCTTTTGTCTCTCCCATCTAAAATCAATGATGTTCTTGACAACCAAAAGAAAATTATTAATGTCAATCTCTACCTTGAATTCCTCATCTAATATCTTATTAAATCCCACAATGTCTAAATCTGATCCCAAAATAAATGCCTCATTACTAGGCATTTTGCTGTCAAACTCATTCCTCTAGGAATCTAAAGCCTTTACCTGATCATCTTCTCCTCTTAGGGAGGGAATAAATCTATTAAAATTTGTAGTAAAGAGGCTCAATTTAACCTCTATTTGATTTAATTTGCCTTTGAAAAATGAGAGAGCAACATTAACCTTTTTGATCTCATCTTCCACCTTTGTTACTATCTCTGGCAAATCTGATCTTAAGGTTTGCAAAGATGCAAGCTTTTCAAACAATTACACCCTCGTAGACCATTTGGTAAAATAGGGGTTTAATATAGCAAGATACCCCATGACCTCAGCATGCAAAGTTGGCAATTTGTTATAGGCATTAAGGACAACATCAGTCTTATCCTTTAAGACTTCAATTCTGTGTTGGAGAATGCTCTTAAATGCATTCAAGGCAATTTCATTTTTTTTTTGTCCTATATCCTCTTTCTCAACCACTTCTTCTGATTTTGCCTTATCTTCAATTTGCAAAGGTTGTGGTTGTACAGGAACATACATCACCTCAGGCTTTTCTTCTAATTCTTTTAATAGCTTTGCAATCTCCTAATCTTGCTGATGTATCTTGATTTGGCACATTTCTCAGTCTTTGGCCAATGCACTGGTCTCCTCTATTAACATGCTACACTTGTTAGACAAATGTTTTGTCTTGTCCTCATTTAAGTATGCCTAATGTATCATGATCTGGGATATTTCCAAATCTCTTGTATTCTGTATAGACCACACCATTTGATTGCCTACCATGTTTTCTTGAATGTTTACCAGCTGAGGCATCTTATCCTTAGGGAAAATGCTCCACATTGCAAAGGCTTGAGATTTTGGGCTATACCCAAATCCTTTAATCATGTCCCCTATTTGCATTTCACTTGACATCTTCAAATCTAGTTGCTTTTGTATTTGATCAATTACGAACACAAAAGCCAAATCCCAACCCTCAACAAGTGATATGCCACTAACCAATACCATTTTTCTGGCTTCATCAGGTGAGATGTCCTCACTATCTGGGTCATGTGACTCTAGGGCCACTAGGGCCTCATTTTTTACTGTCTCCTCCCCATCAACAGTTAACTGATCTCTAATTTGCTCCTTTTTATACCACCTTAGGAAGTCTTTAAACTCCTCAGTCTTAATGAAATTATCATCATTTAGAAATTGTTGTTGATGTATCAATCTTTCATCAACACAAGCCTTAAGGGGTAATTCAACATTCTCTTCCATATCAGGTTTCTTTTTCTTCCCCTCCCTAATCAATTTTCTCAAGTTATGGTCATATAACCTATTTCCAGGCACTAGGGCACTTGCTTTATCTTTTTTCTTCTCTTTCCTTTCAACTGAAGGCTAGCCTATTTCAATCTTTTGCCTTTTAGCTAGAGGTTCCTCTATATCATTAGTTTGAGTTTCCTCTATTAAGTCAACAATGTGTCCCTCTATTACCTGCAGCTCTGGTATCTCAGCAACATCTTGCTAAGGTTGAACATATCTAGCAGGACGGGCATAGTCACTGTCACTACTACTATCATACTTAGATTCTGAATGATCTGGCCCTTGGGCACCTTTCTTATCAAAAACAATCTCTAATTGTTTAGTGAGAACATAAAAATTATCGATCGTGGCCTTTATTTTGTCAAAATATGGGAGATCAGGGTAGAAACCCCCAAAAGATAACCCATTTCTTTTGATTTGTCTTTCAAGGTTTAGCAACTCCTGGATCCTTGTTCTCCTTGTCTTGATCTCATCTTCATCAAGAATATTCCTTGTTACATCCTCCTTAATACATTCACAATGGACATTTGTATTAGGAATTATGGGAGTATATAATTTCCTGACTCCTACAATGAAGCCTTCAGGATCAATGTATCTGAATGAGGTTGTTCCCATTCTGCAACTTTCTAACCACTGGCTGACTGAATCAATGACACCTTTGCCAATAGTAAAATCTGAAATTTTGAATTGTCTAGGGGTTAATGTCCCCTTCCTGTGTGATGCAAAGTGCTCATTATCTGCTAACAACAATTGCCGAACAAATTCCATGGCAGAAAATCTTGCAGACACATGGCAAGGCAAGACATGAGGTGGATGTATACAACCATATACCCTAATTATGGTATAGTTTTATTCTAAGAAGCAATCTCCCAAATTGTGGTCTCCCTCCCATTTATCCAAGTATTCACTAGGCCTTAGCAGTTGCATAACCTTAATTGGGACCCTTGTCCTGTTGATGCCCAGGCTCTGTACTATTGGATACACAATCCAGTTTTGAAATGCACAGTAATCACAATCCCTAGATTTATAATTCCAAATCTTTATCCAAAACTGGATAGGATTAGGTCCATCTTGATAAAACCTTTGAGGGGTCAAATTATTTACATCCATGATCACAAAATTATAATGCAACAGGAGATGCATGAGGATGGAGTAGTGTAAGAACTTGGGTTCTTTCTCCTTAGGATCTGCCATTTTCTTCTTAGTTTCTATGAATCCCTCGTGCATCTTGTCAATGATATATTGTATATAGTCATAATTGGTGCTAGAATGCACCTCCTGTAAATCTAGCACCATCATCAATATCCTGGCATTAATCTTATGTGCTTCCCCATCTATCCCTAGCACTCTACACAGGGCATAGGCAATGTACTTAATGTAGAAATGCAGGTCCTTGAAGTAGTAAGGGCTTGTCCCAAAAATAGGACCAAGATGGTTTCTTACCTCCTTGAACATGTGTTTTTGCAACATTTCCCTAGCAATGCTAGGCTTCAAATTGTACCTCGCCTCTTGCTTAGTGATATCAATTCTGGTGGACATAATGCTATACAAGCCAAAAGCTTGCATAAACAAATTTCTATTTAGGATAAGAAAGGCAGTGCCATCATTCCTCTTAATTGTCTTAGACAAGACATCATAATGACTGGCGAGGCCTAAGAACAAAGCTACATCTATATAGACATTAGGAACAATCAATCTGGCTAAACCACAGGTCCAAGGGTTTGATTTTGGGATGGGTTTATCAGAATTTTTATAAAAGTAGTTAAAAAGGGAAAAACCTGTTGGCCCCAGAGCATCAGCATGCCTGATATTGCAGTAGTCATTAGTAAGCAGGTTAGCATTTTCCCTCCTATTTAGAATTGAACCTGGCAGCAATCTAAGGAATTCATCAAAGTAATTCCAGTTCCCCTTTGCCTCTTCATCTGCAACTTCACTTCTCCCACTGGTAGAAGCCACACTGACTACTTTTCTCATGTTTGTTGTGTCAGAATCCCTTCTTCTTTACCGATATTGAAACAAATCACTTTCCAAGATTCACTTCACTTCTCTGTGCACAATTCTCAGAAATTTAGAGCCTCTTAATCAATGGAAAACTCTGCAACTTCTCTTTCTTCTCTCTTCTTAGAACACCTAGCACTTCTTCATTCTGAAATTTTTAAAGCAAGGTAAGATAAAATGAACCCTCAATCAGCTCTTTATGGTAATTTTTCAGAGTACACGGCTCATCATTTGAAAATCATCAATTCATGTCTTCAATTTAGTCTACTGTGGAATTAATTGAAAACCTAGCCATAGCCCTTGAGTGTGACAAGAAATCAAATTTGTATATGTGCAAAACTTTATAAAATTTGAATGTGATGACATGTTTCACTATGATTGGCTCTCTGTCATACATCTCAGCTACCCTTTTTGACACAGTAATCAATATCCAAGCTTGTCATTGGATGCTGAATGATTCATGTTGTCATCTCAAACACTGCCACCTTTTCTTATGAACTCATATTTAGCGACTACATGACTTTGTATAGTCTCCTTGTTGCTGACCCATGTCTTTTACCCTCTATTGTTCTAGAGATCTAGCGACTATGTCTTTTCCTCTGTCCTAGTTAACCACAATTTACTTCTGGCGATCACACAACTGTATAAATCAAAGTCACTGGATGAAAAGTCTAACTCATGTTTTATTCAGAGACTCTGCAACTGACCATCATCTTTAGCTTTCATGGTTATCTCCCAGTCGCTGAGTGTTATTTTTCCTTTACGAGACCCCGCAACTACCCTTAGTCACTTAATCGCTGGAAATAAATTTTAAATGACAAAGTCTTTTAGAGGCAATGCAACAAGCCTTTTATCCTTTAGCTCATCTAGCGACCATGTGACATACCCTTATTTCTTAGTTGTGAGTACGTTTTCCTCTGGGACCTTTTATGTAGAGACTTCACGACCACCGTGTTAGCTATTTTTCCCTGACCTTGTCAAAGAAAAGGCTAATTAACGAGGATCAAACAAATCCTCCTATGCTTCAAGCAGCAAAGGCTCAGGCGGGTGTACCTGTTGGATTCACTTCTTTCAGTAAATCAGGGGATGGATTCCTGCCCATCACACTTGATATAATAATCATTCACAGCTCTTTAGACAGAAAGGGAAAATGATTTGAATAATTGATTGATGAAGAAACTACCAGACAAACCAGAGACCAGTGCCTTGTCTATTGGGTAATATAGTCAAACATATGTGCAATCCCAGAAAACTTCTAGCTCCAAACTCAAAAATCCGAATGAAATGCCTTGCAAACCATTCTTCTCATTTCAATTCATGGACATCATATTCATATGCCGACTTAAAATTCTCACAATTTGAAAACAAGACTTACTCTCCTTGAGAGGAACTCAGATTCAAACTCACAGATACCTTGTAACTGGTATATCAACATGCCTTACAAGTTAATATACGAGAATCAAAACAGACATACAAAGACAT
>MU228197.1:124692-137743 GCA_018584345.1 Thuja plicata | reverse complement strand
GTAACTTGAAAAAGGTAACGATGAAATAGAAGACATGGCCTAGGGTTTCAAGATATATCGTTTAACACTTGATTGCTAGGGTTTTTAGGGTTTTGACAATTTTGGCAATGTATAGGTATAAAAACCTAAAAATTTGCAGAGTTGAAGCCAGACTGAACAAGAAGGGACTGAAATGGATAAGCCAAAACCAGAAAAAGGACAAGGAACCAGGAGAACTGCCAAATAAGAAATATTACCAACACACCGTAGGATCTCTGAATCATTGCATCTGACGGCTTCCGTTGAATCGCTAAGTAATTTATTATACCCTCAGATTTTCTGGAGACCGCGTGACAACAAAGGTTTTTATACTTAGTCTCTTAATCACTGAATATTCCTTTTTCCATTCGGAGACTACGTGACAAGGTCATTAGTCAACCCACCTTTGGACACATGTCTTGTTCATTACTCATCTTCTACATTGCTGAATGGAAAATTGACTCAGCATTTCAATCTGGTGACAACCCGACTGTGTTTCACCTCAAACTGCATATGGTTAGTCACAAAGTCTCAGCCATTTTCACTTAACCGCCATTTTTTTCGGAGACTACATGACTAACTTTGTACTGCTTACTTAACTACATACCAATCTAGCGACAATGCGAAAAGAAGAAATCACCAAGTCTCACAACAAATTACTAACTGCTAATTCTTTCTCGCGACACTACAACTCATCTATGGGCCTTGTCACATATTGTTCACCTATCTTTTCTTTTAGAGACTACACGACTGAAGGGCTCCGGCAAGTCTCTTAAAGAAAAAGGAATATTAAAATTCTTTTAGAGACATCCTGACATAAGGTAATCGCCAAGTCTCTAGGAACAAAGGAATATGCCATCTAGATTACGCGACTAGGCGACCAAGCTTTTCAACACATGACTTAAGTGATTTCCAAAAAGTAATGCCAAAATAGAAGTGAGATAAATGTCTAAGGGTTTTTCTCAATTTTTCCTAAAAAACAAGACCTAGGGTTTCGAGGCCTTGCAATTTTACATGGGTTCTGACCTGAAAACCTAAAGATTTTGAATAGGGAAATGACAAATAAATTGAGAGACTTCTTTTTAGGTAAGAAACAAGTATGAGGACAATAAAAATTTGGTAAAGAGACTAGAACTGGAAATAAAACCAACAGTGGCTCTAATGAGGATTGACTAAACATAGTTTATGGCAAAGAACTATAGAATCTCTGGTTGCAGACCTCAACAAAAAATGGAGAAGAACACAAAAAATAGAAAGGGAAATATTCATAGAACTTTACAAAGAGAGAAAGGAAAGACTTGTATATAATACATATTCACATGTGCATTGCTTTAATTTTTACTCAAAGAAAGGCTTCAAAAATTGCCCATGCACAGGCAACTCAAAACTTTCTCCCTCCATATTTTTCAACAAATATGAGTCTTTGCCAAAAATTTCTGAAACAATGTAAGGTCCTAGACATAAAGACTAAAACTTCTTATGTTTACCTTTTTCCTCTACCCTTGCATTCCATTGGAGCACTAAATCACTAGCCTGGAAATTTCTCTTAGTAGCCCTTTTATCAAACAAATATTTCATCTTTTGTTGTAACTTTATATTTTCTCTCTGACTATTTCTCCTTGCTTCATCCAATTCAATCAACTGTAACATTCTATCATGCATATTGTCAGAGACATCTAAATTTTCTTCTTGTATGAATTGGAAAATAGGTAATAGATTGTTAATTGGCAATCTTGATTGTAAACCATAAACTAACTCAAAGGGAGACTTACTAGTTTCCTTCTTGAATGTTATCCTATCAGCCCAAAGAGCTAATTTCAATTTTGTGTTCCATGTTCTCTTATTTTGTTCTAGAGTCCTCTTCAGTATCTTCAATATGCTTTTATTGCTATACTCAGCTTGTCCATTAGCCTGTGGGTGATATGCAGATGAGTATGATATTATAATCCCATACCTTTCACAGAAACTTGTCATTTCTTCTGATCTGAAACTCATAGCATTGTCCATTACTAACTTACTAGGCACACCAAATCTGGTTATAATATTATCCATGAGAAACTCAGTAACCACCTTTCTTGTTTCTTTCCTTGTAGGGATAGCTTCAATCCATTTAGTAAAGTAATCTGTGGCAACTAATATCTAACTATTCCCTGCACTAGACTTCTCCTGAAATTCACCAATAAATTCAATCCCCCACATAGCAAAAGGAGCTTCAATACTCACTAGATTCAGCAATAGAGCACCTGAAAATTTTAATTTATTGGAAAACTTCTTACATGGTTCACATTTCCTGACATATATATAAGTATCCTTGAATAAGGTAGGCCAATAATACCCTACCCTCAAAATCTTATGGGCGGTAGTTTTAGCAGAAAAGTGACCTCCATATTCTCCTTCATGCATCTTAGTTAGAACTTTCTTAGCTTGGTATATGTCAGGCACAACAATAGCACACCATTCTTATCTTTCCAAAACAAGTCACCTTGGATCATAATATACCTTTGAGCTTTCAATTTCAGACTTCTTTTTTGATTTTCAGACAAATGATCAGGACACTTAGCAATTTTGAGAAAGAAAACAATATCAATATAATATGGTTGCCTCTCTATACTAGTAATGGCTTGGTCCTGTATTTCTATCTGATTTAGCTGTACTAAATCTAGGTTCTCTTTTGTAATAAGCTTTTCCAAGCCTTGTCCCCTTATTAACTTGGTGATATTGATTTCAAGATTGAATTTTTGAATTCTTGTAATCCACTTGCACCTCTTACCAGTTACCTTAGACTGTGTAAGGATATCCTTTACTGCTGAATCAGGAACAAAGGCCCGCACCTTAGCACAAACCAAGTAGGGCCTAAAAGACTTCACATCCTTTACCAATGCATAAGCCTGCTTCTCCATTATTTCATAGTTAAGCTCTGCAGCCTGTAAGGATCTACTATAAAAAGCTATGGGATGTTTAAATCCTTGTTTATCCTTTTGAAGCAATATAGCAGCAATTGTATGAAATGAAGCAAATGAAAAAAAAGAGAAAGGCTTAGTATAATTAGGATATTTCAACACTGGAGCCTCTCGCACTGCCTTTTTTATCCTTTTAAATTCTTGTTGAGCCTCTTCATTCCAAAGAAACTTGGCATCTTTCTTTAGCAATTTTACAATGGGTTTAACAATTTATGCAAAATTGGCTATAAATCTTCTGACAAAATTTATCTTTCCTAAAAAAGACTACACACCTTTTAAGTTCTTTGGAGAAATCACCCTTTGAATTGCTTCTACTCTCTCAGGGTCTATTCTTACCCCTTCTTTAGATACTATATGTCACAGCAACTTCCCCTCCTTGACTGCAAAATGACACTTATTGGGATTCAGTGAGACACCATATTCCAATGCTTTGTTAAAAGTTTTATTCAAGTGATCACAATGATCAATAGCCTTTTTGGAATATGCAGTTAAGTCATCTTGATAAATAACCATGAATATATCAATGAATTATTTGAAAGAAACATCCATAGCTCTCTGAAAAGTTGCCCCTACATTTATTAATCCAAAATCCATTCTGATATACACATATGTTCCCCATGGAGTAGTAAATATAGTTTTATATTTCTCTGACTCTCTAACTAAAACCTGTTTGTAACCTAAAAAACCATCCATCATTGACAACAACTCACAACCAGTCACGTTATGCAACATTGCTTCCATATTAGGCAGTGAATAGTTATCTTTCAATGAAGCAATATTGAGGTTTTTGAAATCAACACATAATTTGATGTCACCATTTTTCTTTCTAACTGGCACCAGATTTGATACCCATGTTGAATGTCTAATGGGCTGGATTATCCCAGCATCCTTGAGTTTCATCAACTCTTGTTGCATCTTGGGAGCCAACAAGGGGTTAATAGGCCTTTGTTTTTGCCTAAATGGCTTCACTTTTGACTTCAAAGGAATTTCATGTTGGAAAATGTCTTCTCTGTATGCTTTCAAGTCATCATATGACCAAGCAAAGACATGTTTGTATTTTCTTAGTAACTTGATCATATTTATTCTTACATGAGAGTCCAAACCCTTTCCAATATAAACTATTTGAGGATTATTTTCAGATCCTAAGTTTATTTCTTCCAAATCCTCCATCTTAGCATTGCTTAACTTTAATGCATCATTTTGCTGACTAATAAACAATGCTTCAAGCTCAACCAGTCCCCTAGGAATCTGATTAAAACTTAATTGGACAACTTCATTTCCAAAGATGTAGTCCTTCCCATCATCATGTTCCAATAAGGAACTACAATCTATACTTTGGTTCTCATAATGATCTAAACATTGCATGAACCTCAAAATATCGTGATCATCCTAGAACACCTACCAGTTGTATATGTTGTCTGGAACAACTGGTCTTGTTTTGACTTCTAGTATTGACACTCCTGTAAGGTCGAATCATCATTTTTCAAAGTAACATTTGCTAGAAAATCAGCCATAATATGTTTTTAACTTTCTAACCACCTTATATCAAAAGCATCAAACATCTCAAGTTGATCCCAAATAGCATGTTTGTAAATTTTCAATCTGTCATTATTTATAGCATATTTGGATCTGACTTGTGCTACCACCAACTCAGAATCACCATAAACCTTTAAACATTTTATACCATGTTTAATCACAATTTCAAGTCCTAAGAATAAAGCCTCATACTCCGCAGTATTGTTTGTACATTTAGTTCCTCAAAGTATCTCAATGCTTCATTCGGTTTTTTTACCCTCTCAATGAGTGCTCTTTGAGATCTCAACTCATTTTTCATTTGATTGTTATTAGATCTCAAATATGTAGTTTCAATTTTTTTATGTTTATCTCTTGATTCACAAATAACAGTTGGTTGACCATGTCCAACTGCCTGTATGTGAGCTTTTGCACATCACTAGTTCTTTCATCAATTTTGTTAGCCATTTGTCTCTTGTCTTCTTCTACCATTGTCTTTTCTTATTTAGCTTTCTTCTTCTGATCAATCACCTCACATAATGTTATTGATTGAGTTTCTTGTTCTATCTTCAGACTTTTGACTTATTGTTTCAGTGTGTTGTTCTTCTCCAATAGATCTACAATCACTGCATTACTTTCATTTGAATCATCATTGTCAAATAGACCTTCAGTGTCTTCTTCTTTATATTGAGTGTCTTTCATTTGAGTTTCTAATTCCTTCCTATCTTTTAAGGATTTCCTCAATTCTTTTCTCAAGCTATGACATAGTGCCAGCTGAATATCAATCTTCTGATTCTCAATGACCTTTCCTAACTTATAAGCCTCAATTTCCAAGATCTTTAACTCTCGATTGGTTAGAATTATTTTAAGAAAGCAAGTGCTATGATACCAATTGTTGGAAGTCCAATATGGGAAAGCAATAACTGAGAGGGGGGTGAATCAGACCTATAAAAATTCTACCAATTCTAAACAAACTGATTCAACCATGTATTCATAAACATAAACTGGGATGCTATAAAGATTTAACAACTAATTATGAACACGTAACACAAATATTTTGGTAACCTAGAAACCCTTGAAGGTAAAACTGGGGTGGGGATGACACCCACAAATCTTCACTATTGCAGTAATAAAGTGTGTATGTTAGGGATGTAAAGTTTTGATCACTTCTGATGATCTACCCTGTGAGGGGTCTACCCTGTTAAGAGCATATAGAGTTATACAATCTAACTTGTTAGAGGATTTAAACTTACAACAAAGTAAGCACTCGGTTAAGAGATTTGCAAAGGCCTGTTAGGACCACTCTATTAATAGATTTACCTTGATTCACTTGTCATAATGTATCAATACTTGATCCTTCGGTCTGCACTACAAATGTTGATAACAAATCTCCTCTTTCCAATTCTTAACTGATCTCTCAATCTGATTTATCTTTGTTATGCTCTTCACTACTCTGTTCGGTCACTCTGTCTGGTCAATGCTTCAGATAAGAAAAACATGCATATACTCATGATCTCTTCTCTTCACATCCGCATCCAAACATGCAATCTCTAACACATGGATTAGGGTCTGAAGCATCCCATATATAGATCATCCAGATCAAGATCAACAATCTAGATCCATCCTCTTTTTCCGCTTAGGCATACCTAATTTTGATTGGTTGCATGGTTTGCATAGGGAACCATGATCATAAAAATAACCCACAATTTACTGCATTAAATCATTGTGCATGATCATTAAATGCTCCATAGAAGTCAGCCAAAATGGTTTACCTTGGTGTTTGTGTCATTCCAAACACATATGCAAAAATGTTTTTACTCAGCATAACCAAACACTGGTGCTCGGTCAATACTATCTCGCTCGGCATAACTATATGTCGTCGCTCGGTACTAACTCTTCTATGCAACTTAGAAATCATTATGCTTGGCATCCATTAAGCACCCGATGACCTCTGACTTGCTCAGTAGTAACTACTGCTCGATCTCGGCCTTAGTGGGATGGATCAGTTGCAATGATGACCGACCAATCTGCCTTGATTATGACTAAGTGCGGGACACTAATAGACAACAAAACTTGGAGATCAACGAGGGGGAGATTGTTAGATTCAGATGTTGTTTGTATTATTTTCATTGATGTCAAAACCTTCATACCGACTTCCTGGTGGTATCAGTTGCATATTGGTGGTATTGGTTTTGGTAACAGTTGGAGAGTTATGGCTATCAAGATCAATGAAATCAGTTACATGAAGAACACATTTTGTAGATGCACTTTTGGTGTTCTACGATAGGTGTACTTGGTTCTACTAAATGATTACATGTTTTGGTACACTTGTGTACTTTCAGTAATCAATGGTGCATGGTATCTTCTATCGATTATTGTTGACAGTTATGCCTACAAAATTATTCCAAGTGTCCCTGATAGCTGGAGTTACTTACAACTCATCAATTAGCTTTTGGTATTGTATTTTGAATGTGTTCTATCTAGTTTCATCTATCGGTGGGTTCATAGGTTTTGATGATCAATACATATTCTTGGTTGTGGTGTTCTGATAGTTTCAATAAATATAATGAGCATTGTAAACATCTTAAGTGTGACCTATTTTTGGGTCATTGTATAGCGTGCTGAAAAGATTTCTTTAGATCATCCTAGATTTAGGATCAGTGGTAACACATTAAATGTAATTGTAATATCTTTTTGGTTTGAGGTTGACACACATTTGGTGAGGCTGACCTTCATGTGATCGAATATCTATATAAATAAACAAAAACCTTTTGTATTTGAGTGATGAGAGTGTGTGTGTGTGGAACAAGACAATTAAGTTGTCAAAGGAATCTCTGAGCAAGTTCTTGATGGTGATGTGTGCAAGCTGAAGAAAATTACCGAGAAATAAAGAAGGGCATTTACATACAGGTTTGTAGTGGGTTAGACAGAGGTTTCATGCATATTCAGATGCAATCTTATCAGTTCAAAATTTATCTATAAAACATCTATTTTTGTATAAGAGTAGTTAGGTCGACCGATAGTGAGCCAACCGCAGTGAACAAACCAGCAGTGGGCCTTTGTAAAAATTAACTTAACCAATGTCACCTTAATCGGTGTTTCATTTCATGAGAATTAGTTTCTCCGCGATTTTTCCTAGTTTGGGTTTCCACGTAAATTTTGGTATTCTTTGTGTTGGTGGTTTTGTGCTTTCATGTTTACATTTGTTATGATTTCTTAATATGGTTACCGACAAAACAAACATTATTATTGATATAACTGTGATTATCATTTGTATGGTTTGCAAGATTACCGACACAGTAAAAGCTTTAGAAAGTATTTGTGAATAACTTATTACCCCCCCCCTTCTCATTTATTCGGCATGTTCAACATTGCATAAGCTAATACATTGGTTAATCTAGGATCTATTTTCCCACACATCATTACCTAAGGTTGATTCCATACCTATAGTATAATTCTATGCCCAGTAGATCCAATTTCTAATGCATGACCCTTATCTAGTACAATGCAAACTTCTATTATCTAATTCTCTGTAATATCTACTCCTAATTACCTATCAAAGCCTAATAGTATTTAAAAATATCCTAGAGAGATCATTGGATAACAAGACCATGAGATGCTCTTAGGTTGACCACCTTGATTAGACTAAATGCATGATCTTGACAAGATCAAGAAACAATAATCAAACATGCAACTAATCTTGATGTTATTTTTTATACAAATATTGTTCATCTTATTGATCCAATTTAAAGTGGTCTTAAAGGTGATCCTTGAACATGTAGATGATAATCAAATGATCATATATGAATTGGATGTCTATGAATGTTTGGATTAATGTCTTCAAATACCAATATATTGCAAAATCTCATACAAGTGTGAACTAAGTCAATGTTCAATAGTTGTGAGGAGAAGGGGAATTTGATAATTTAAATTGTAGAATTTTAATTTTATGTCAAATCTACATCATGTGGGATCACTCTTACATGCCACATCCAAGACAGGGGAACATGGATTCTCAAATAAAGAGTAAATGACTAGAAATTGAACCTATAAATGATAAGAATGTGTGGAAAAAGTTTTAGATAAGACAAAAATATAGTTGAATGTATAGAAATATATGCAAGTGAAGACACATAAGAATTAAGCAAAGTTAAACTTAACATCAAAATATGTCACATCATAAAGAATTATAAATGTTCTCAAAATAGATTCAAAACTAAAAAAATTTCATAAATAAACAAAATTTACCATTAAAATACATTATTTATAAATTCTAATCAAATACATTTTCAAACCCATAACTTTCCCAATACCGTTATTTAAACTAAATTAAATAGTAACATATATAAACATTGAACAATACATGCTTGTGACCGAATTAAGAAATAAAATCAGGAATTTCACACTCGCCAAGGAATTAGAATAATTTGCGTTGTCTTGAATAGAATGTACGACATAGTTGGACCCCACTAACATGGGTGTGAGTCACTAACCTTTTTCTTCATTATTTTTGTACTTTGCTTTCCAACTAAAAAATCTACGAAAAAGTCATCACCACACCTCTTACTTTGTCGTTATCCTCACCCTTAAATGTGGGTGACAAACATTTCTCTTAAAGTGAGGACCCCATGAGAGGAGCCTATAAATGTAGCATATAGGTGTTAGAAAAAGTAATGATACATGTATTAATAAAATAATGATACATGTATTAGTAAAATACATTCACGAAAGAATTCTTATATTTTATTTTAAGAACAATGTAGTATAAGAAGTACAGATTTCAACTTATTCTCTTGTCAAATATATCATAAAGTAATCATAATGGTATAATGGATTGTTTCTTACATAATTACTAACAATTTTGTATCTTGGTATTTAATGAGAATGTCAAAGAGAAATTTTGATTTTTTTTACACATTTTTGGAGCATATGATGTCAATTGGTAGGTTGTTTTGCAAATGATGTTTATGCAAAAAAATGTCTTAATAGAGATGTGATAGCTTCAAATAAACAACCAGTCCACAAATATAGATCCAAACACGACTAAAACATAACCTTTGAATCATGGAGAAGAATAGAGGTATGGAAAGAAGGAGAGGGAGCAAGAGGAATAAAGAGAGAAGGAGAGGGGGAGAGAGAGCGGGGGGGATGTATAAGAAGAGGGAGAGGAAGAAAGAGAGATATGAATGGATGGACAGAAAGAGACATGTCTAGATATAGAGGGGGGGAGAGGAAGAAAGAGATATGTTAAGAAAGCCAAAAACATGAAAAACATGTGAAGAAGGATTAAATTTGATTGTACAAAGTTGTTGAAACCATCCAAAAATAATGATCGAATCACTTGCCAACACGTTTAACCAAATTATGTCATGTGAATAGTTTCCCTCCTTTTTCTCAAATTAATATTGAGTATGTTAGAATTAGTTGTTGGCATGTTTCGTTTTTTCTTTTTTGTCTTTTGCATTAGACATTGTTGCATATTGAGTTAGTATTTTCTAACAATTTATGATAAAATGTGGAAGATATTTTTAAAATTATTTTAGATTATTAACTTGTAATGTGTGAGAGTAAGAGAGAGAAATATATGAAGATAGAGGAAGGCAGAGATATATAAATAGATAGGGAGGGAGGGAGGGAAATAGAGTGAGGATAGAAAAGTAGAAATATATGGAAAGATGGAGAGATAGATAATATAGTGGAAAAGATAGAAGGGGAAGAGAGAGTTACAAAGATGGGTGAGAGAGATGAGATGGAAATAGGGGGAAAGAGAGAGATAGAGAGAAAGAGAGGATATAATAATGTTTAAATAAACTAAAATTACATTTTAGGATTGTCAGTTAATGTTACTCAATTTTTGAACTNAAAGATGGGGGAGAGAGATGAGATGGAAATAGGGGGAAAGAGAGAGATAGAGAGAAAGAGAGGATATAATAATGTTTAAATAAACTAAAATTACATTTTAGGATTGTCAGTTAATGTTACTCAATTTTTGAACTTTTTGGTTCACGACTCTTGCGATCAATGATTGTATGCCCCGAATTGTGTTTGTCCTTAGTCTTTCTCTCATTTTGGTCAAGCATGTTAAAGAAAGTTAGTCATTTGAACTCCCTCAACCACTTAGTCGGTTAGTCTTACGTAAATGAATACTTAAAAATTGCGCCTTGTGCAGTTTCTGAAAACTCTGACCTACCTGGCTATACTTTATAAGCCTTGTCTTCCCTACTTGTGTCTTCCCTGTCCGAGTCCCTTATTTTTTATGTGTCAGAAGCTTTTCCAAACTCCCCAGCTTCTTTATCTTGAAAGAGAGCTCATAAAGTTCCCAACTTTACCAACTAAGCCTTCTTGAAGTAAGATTTATTCGTAGAGCCTTTGTTGTCGGTGAGTCCGGTGAAGTTCAAAACTATCAAAATTGTTTGAACCTTTGGGTTAGTCATTGAATTCTTGATTATGAATGAGGCATGGTTCTCAAAAATTTATATTTACACGATATTAGCACATGAGCATTAAATGTTACTTGAGTTGCAAAGCATACCTATCAAATCAGCGTGAATTTAAATGTACTATTGGCGCCAAATTGAACCAAAATTAAATGTGTCATTTAAAAGGTGTGATTAGAGTTGGTTTTCATTATTTGAAGCCTGAAGAAAAAAAATTATAACGCCTAAGTGTTGGAAGAGGGAAAAGGTACAAGCAATGAGTCTAGGTGAATGTGAATAATTTCTCCCTATTTTAATAGTTTGAAGTGCAATTTTAGTTTTTCTTGAGCTTACTATTTAAAATAAAGCAACAAAATTTATTCTCTCCATGAGCTTGTCCAATAGACTTCTTTGTCATGTTTCACAATCTTATGCATGTCCAACCCCAATAGTAGAAAATCATATTGTATACTCATTTTAGTTGCTATCTCAAACCCTTGCACACATCATGCCTATAGTTATAGATAATGGTTTGAGCGGGATTCTCGACATAGATGTAAGTCATGAAGAAGTTCAAGAGATTCTCTACAAATTTAGGGAAAAATCTGGCTCACCCATTATGAAGAAAATTGTTGAGAATGGGTTTTTGGAAGCCATTGGCTTCCCTAAAGCAATTCATTGTTGAGAATTGGTTTCCACCTGTATTGAGCATTATAGCCTTGAATCTCATGAAATTCAAGCCTTTAGGGCCCGTTTGGTGCATGGAATTAATTTATCAAGAATAGGCCTATTCTAGAATAAGGACCTATTCTCGGATTAATTAATCCTGAAAACGAAAGCTGGAATAAGGTTGGACCTGTTTGGTGCACCTAGAAGATGACTGGGAATTAATCTATTCTGCATTTGGATCCCATAATGTGGAATTGGAATAAGGATTATTTTTCTTTTTTTTTAATTAATTTGAACAATATGTATTTTTAACTTATTAAAATTTTATAATTATAAAAAAATAAAAAATAAAATTCTTACAAATTTTAATTTTTGAACTTATCATTTTTGTTGTTGGTTTTTTAATTAAAATATATATGCATTTTTAACTTATATATTTTTAAATTAAAATATGTATAATTAACTTTTAAAAAAATAAGATTATTAAAAAAAAAATTTACAAATTTTAAATTTTTTTTAAATCGGTTCAAATTTTAATTTTTGAATTATTAAATTTTAAAAAAAATTAATAAAATAAAAAATAAAATAAAATAATAATAATAATAATAACTTTCCCACAAAACCTAAAGAACCGTTCACGCACGGACATGACTTATACATTTTGTTGTAATCTCGAATCCATGAATAGCTTATTCTGGAATAAAAAATGAATTCCAGGTTTTTTTCGAATTAATTAATCCAACCATTGGCCCAAAAATGGGGATTAATTTCTAATTCGGGAATTCAAAAAATGGCCACAAATGGCGAATTACTTTATTCTCGCATTAAATAATGACTATTCCAGGTTAATACCAGGAACCAAACGGGCCCTATGACGATAATGTTCTTGTCAAGATTGACTCTAAAGTTGTAAGGTGTGCCCTAAGACTACCGGAGCAAGAGGTGTTTGTGAAGGTATTTGTTAATGAAGCTTGGGAGCATTTTCAATATAAGGAATACTAGTGTTTAAATAGAATTGCCACAGCCTGGTTCAAAGTAAAATGTAAAGGGAAATATCAACTCCTTACAATTCTCAAGAAAGAAACTTTTGTTAAAGACATTAAAGATGTCATTGTATTTGTGTGTAAGAAAATACACCTTCATGAAATTAAGATTGAGAACTATAATTCTATGGAAAGATAAAACAAATAAATCTAAGAATTGAAGCTAAACAATCTATATCATCTCATGGTTCTCTATCCAAGCTTTCTTAAGAGAGCTCTCAGGCTTAATCTCTCTCAAGGACAATCCTAGAACGAGATATGAATAAAAAATGAAAGCTCAAATCTAGCTAGAATGCTCAAAATGCGCCAAGATTATGTTAGAAAACAACAAATGCTCCTAAACATGATATGCTAAAATGCTATGCAAATGCTGAAATCTCTCAAAAGCTCTCAAATGCTCCTCATATGCTCTCAATGTGCCTATAATAAGGAT
>MU228197.1:77223-106491 GCA_018584345.1 Thuja plicata | reverse complement strand
AATAATTAAATATTATTTAATTCCTTTTCATGTGTCTCAGCTAAAGAGGGTGAACTTAATTTAATTAAAGTGCTAGGACTTTATTAATTAAATTAATTCGATCATAAGGTTTGTTTAGCCAAATAGATATTTAGGAATTAAATGTGATGTACGATTAATACAGATTTTAGGGTTTTCTGTATTTGACACTCAGGTCGAGTAGAATCAGTGAAAACTCAGAATTGCCTAGTACAATAGGACTTTGATGATTTAGAAGAACGACAAATGCAACAAAATTGGTTAGGGTTGCAAGATGCCAATTTTGGGGTGTTACAGCTCCTACATTTTTTAATCCAAAAGGCATAACGTTCCAACAATAGGTACCCCATGCACAAGTTAATGCAGTCTTTTCTTGATCGTCAGGAGCTATCTTAATCTAATTGTATCCAGAAAAACCATCCATCAAGGAATAAATCTCATAACCTGCAGTCATATCCACTATCATATCTATATTGGGAAGTGGAAAGTCATCCTTTGAGCATGCTCTATTGACATCTCTAAAATTTATACAAACTCGAATTAATTTGTCATGTTTGGAAACTGGTACAATGTTTGATATCCATTTAGCATAGGCGATAGCCCTTATGAATCTTGCACCAAGGAGTTTCTCCAATTTTTCTTTGACTAGGAGAGCTATGTGAGGATGCATCTTTCTCAATTTTTGTATAACTAGTTTGACACCTGGAGCTATGGACAAGTGATGCATGATAAGATTAATGTCCAACCCTGGCATATCTGAATAAGTCCACGCAAATTTGATCTTCTTTTTCTGTAATAACTCAGTGTAAGATTCTTTTTCTTGTGGTGACAAGGACTCAGCCAAGTGTACTATCTGTGGAGCCTCATCTGTACCCAAATTGACTGCTTGTATTGGTTCAATAAGCACTAAAGATCTATCTTGAAAGTAGCTAGGGAGATGATCAAGTACCTCATCCTTAGGCACCTCAGAGAGGTTTTCACCCTTGGATACATCATTTCTTTTTACTTTTTTTGGTTCTGACACCGCCACATAGTGTTTTTTGCCATCAGAACTCCTATTCTTTTGATTTTATTTTCTTTTTATCTTGTGACTAAGGTACTTGATGTCTGGCTCTATCATGCTAGTAGTTGGTTCACTAGTAGAAGAGAATATGGGCTCAGTGGCATTTAGGTAACATGTTATCTCATAATCATTTTGGAATGTTAAGAGCTCAGGTTCTTGATAGCGTTGGTACCAATCATGAGGTCAGGATGAACAAGAGGCAAGTCAATGACTGGTTCAAGGTTATAAAGGTGAATGATATTATCGTTGGTGATCGAAGAGTCAAAGTTTATCAAGTATTCTTCTAAGCTACCCAAATTGGGATTCATCCTAACAAGTGAAGAATCGTCCACTAAGGAAACACATTAGTTCAAATCCTCTAATCCTACATGTGACTCATTGGCTACCTCGGGTTGAGAACTATAAGTGTGGATGACATCAACATCCATGTCAACTGTGGAAGGCTCTAAGAAGGAGTCCCATTCATACTCGTATGAACTTGTATCTGAACTACGAATAGGATGCTTACACCATGAAGGTTTGAGACATCATGATGTGAAAGGTCTAGTGTCATCAAGAGTAGCACTTTCTCTTTCCATTAAACAAAAAAAGATTCTTTCGTTGACATTCTCTAAAAGGATCTTCTACATCTAATTCATCTTGTTCTAAAGTTGCAACTGACGCATGGGTGACCGGAACATCTGAATCTCCCCAAAGGAGATTAGTGGAAGGGACCCAATCTTCACACATGTCTTTCTGATTTGTCAAATTAGGTATATATTATGGTTCATCTTCACTATCTGACCTATCAAGGATAGGAGTAGTGTGCTTGTTGCAATTTTCAAATCCTAGGCCAATAGGCTTCTTAGACTTGCTTTCAAAAAGAGCATGATCAAGAGGTTCAGCCTTACCATCCAATCTATGATTAAGAAGGCCACGTCCGAGATAGCCCATCTGTCTGAAAAAAGTATACCTTCATTTGTAAGCCTTAGGAGAGGGAGAAAATTTCTCATTGTCCATATATTTTTCTTCTCTATAGATCCAGTCTTTAACAAACGTCTCCTCTTTCTCATCTTGGATAGGCACTGAGGACTCTACAAACATGTCAAATAAAGTCATTGCTGAAGAGGAAGGTTTCTTTTCTTATGAAGGCTTGTTGTAAGGCCTGGGAGAAACTGCTAATGTTGTATGGGAATTGATTTGATACCCCCCCATGCCAAGATATATCAACTTAATCTTGTCCTTACATTTAGCTAAGGTCACATCAAAGTCTTCTACTTCTCTATTAATGGGAACATGAGTTCCTGTTGAAATAGAATTGACAGATAAAGTGTTATCCCCAGGTATACAAATCTCTATTCCATTGTAGGGAAACTTAACACATTGATGATAGGTAGATGACACCGCTTGCATATCATGAATCCACGATCTACCGAGCAAGATATTGTACGCAAGGGGACCAACATCAACTATTTGAAATAAAATATATTTTTCAATAGGGCCAATCCTAACAGGAAGGACGGCCAACCCCTTGGAACTTCTTTCCACCTCATCATAGGCTTTGATGGTGATCCTTTTCTTGGTATCTATGACTTTTTCAGAATAACCCAACTCTTTCAAAAGACTAAAGGAACAAATATTAAGCCCAACACCCCCATCTATCAACACGCACCTAACACAGGTTCTTTGGATTATGACCTCAATATAAAGAGCAAGATTATGTGGGTGGCTCAAAGCTTTATCATCATCCTCCAAAAAGGTAAGGTAATGAGGGATAGGAATGTGGTTAACCATGTTCTGGAATTGATCGACATCTAAGTTGTTGGGGAAATTTGTCATGCACAAAGCATCCTCAAGGACTTGCTTGTGTCTCGGGGACAACTCTAAGAGCTCAAAGATTGAAATTTGACTTGGGGTTCTTTGCAACTGATCAACAAGATTATAACTTGACTTAGGATTAACTGTTGGTTTTGAGGTGACATTCTTGGATGCCACTTGCTTAGGTTTACTTGATTGACTCGAATTGGGTCCTCTAATGACAATGGGACCTTGACTTGGTGTGACAGCATTAAGAGCTTGCGATGACACTCTAGAGTTAGGACCCCTTAGCACCACGATGGGTTTTTCATTGAAGATAGGAGGAGATTCCACATCTAGATCATAACCATAGGGATCTTTACCCCTCATCATATTGACATTTTCTTCTACAAATTCAATCATGTTGATAGTATTCTCTGCATCTCTGTAAGTGCAATTGATCTTAGCTTTTTTGTTCTTAGCTTTAGGGGTTTCCTCCTCATACTTGGGAAACGGTTCCTTGAATGCCTTATGATCGGTGTTGGTGTTCAATCCATCTATCTTAAGTTTGTCATTCTCAATGAGATCTTGAATAAGATGCTTGAGTTTGTAGCAGTTTTCAATGTCATGTCCAATACCATTGTGAAACTTGCAAAAGGCTTTCTCATCCCACCAATGTGACTTAACATCAGGTATATAATGCTTCGCAGGATCTAGAGGATGTGCAAGGTTTTTGGTGATAAGCATTTTCAAGACATCCTCATATGAGTCACCAAGATTTAAAAATTGACATCTTTCTTTCTTAGGCCTATCTTGGTATCTTGGCTTGCTCTCTTGTTGATTAGAGGAATTGAACTTCATGGCTTCAACAACACTAGACAAGTGGAGCATGGTTTGATCTTTGGGTTGAGAGGAGTCCACAACTCCATCATTGACCACTTGTTTGTTCCTATTCCAATGTGGGTTCTTTCCTTTATCCTTGTTAGAGTTGTTATTGTTTTGACCATTGTTGTTGTTGTTGTTTCCATGTTTGGTCAAAATTCCTTGTTCTTTCAAAACATCCTTAATCCTACATGCGATTTCAACCATGGTGTCAAAGGAATCAAAAACCATCTTCCTAACTTCATACCGCATTTTGGGAACCAAGTTGCTAACAAGGATGTCAATCTTTTCATTTTCAAGAATGGTCCTAGGGTAATGAGAGAATTTTTCATCTCCACCTTTGCAAGAAAATGACAAAGGATTCCACTTGATTTTTCTTTAAATTGCATAAGTCCAACATGGTGATAGATCTTGAAAGATTGCACGCAAAGTGTTAAGCAAATCTATGGACAAGCTCTTTAAAAGTCTTGAAGGGAGGAGTTATGTTGGTGAGCCATTCCATTTCTTGACCCTTAAGACTCCTTGGGAACAATCTCATGAGGTACGAGTCATCTTGATGGAACTCAAAACTTGGGGTATAAAACTGGCACATGTGATCATGTGGATCTCCATTCCCATCATATTTTTTATATTGAGGGATTTCAACCTTGCTAGGGAACTCTTTCGTGTTAACACTTTTTTCAAAAGGATTAGGACAAATTGAATCCAATGAGAATGAATTCTTGGGTGCTAACATATTTTCCATCATGCTCTTAAGTTGTTTGATCTCCTCTTCTTGAGATGGACCTTGCTTCTTAATCTTTTTGTCCACATCAAAGTTGTAAGGGACTCTAGCACCCTTGTTTATTAAACTCTCTAGGAACTTGTCTTTGTTTTGCTCCTAATATTTCTCCACATATTGTTGTAAAAGTGGCTCTTGTTGCATTTTCATGAAGTCCTGGGAGGTGAGATCAAAACTCGAGCTGCTACCCCCATATTTTGAACCATGATGAGCACATTGTGAAGGTAGTTTTGAGTTCCTAGGAGGTGTTTGTCTCCTATAATGATCATGTCTTGAGGCCCTTCTTCTACTAGGGCTAGGAGATCATGATGGTGTTCTTGAACGTCTTCCACTTCATGGAGTCTCAGGAGGAGTGGATGGAGGAGAGTTGTTCCCACCACTAACACGCATGTTGTGTAATTGATCATTAAGTTGCTTAGCCAAGAGTCTATCTTGCTGCTCTTGGAAGGCTTTCTTTTCCATTTCTACCAAAGTTTGTATTTCCAAATCTAGGAGTCTAAATTTCTCTTCCTTTTCATCTTGTTCATCTAGGAAGGCTTTCTTTTCATGCTCAATCCTTTTAAGTCTTTCACTCGTGTATCTTGAAGATGTTTTGAGCGGTGAACTCGGTCTTGAATTTCTAAACAAGTTGTTGGTATAGAATGCATTTACATGAGTGTCATAAAGTTCATCCTCTTGGTTCTCATGTTGTGATTGCTCATATTTATAAGCTTGCCTCTTACCTCTCTCAGCCCTTTGGTGTGCATTAAGATATCTAGTTGAGATAAGGGGTGAGACTGGTCGATTGTGACGAGAGGAACCGCCAAATGAAATAGTATTTCTATGTTTTGCAAATATGTCATCAAGATGTTTATCCACTTCTTCCCTCTCTCATAAAGTCATTGTATAACTCATATCCATAGAATATGCTAAGGGGGTACCCAACTCACTAGGGTGACTCTTCGAATCAAACCAAACTTCTGAGTTGTTCCTAGGTGATTGATCAAATATAGGTTCTTTTTCCTTACATTTTTTACGAGTTTGAACTAAGGGTAATTGGTTGAAGACCACTTGAGGTCATTCTCCTTGATCTACTTGATATCTTGTTGTAATTGGAATGAAAGAAAAGGTACTAGCTGATAGGATGACCTTAAGAAATGTTGGTACCAAACTAGGATAGTAAAGGCATTAACTTGTCCAAAAGAGAGGTGATAAGATAGAATTTTGCAAGAGGTATAAATCAACACTGCCACAAAGGTGCCCAATAAATGGGTGAATACTCTAACACATATGGATCAGAAGGATGATTTACCCAGGTTATATTGATTGAAATTGAATCCGTATGAAAGTGAATGGACAAGAGACTACCAAAACTCTCCAAGTGTGTTATCAAAGAATCTAAAGGTTTATCTTCTTAATAGGGATGGTTTCTAACTTACCAACTCCAAGCAAGGTCACTTGTGAAATAAAAGATTACTAGTTTAAGAGGTCAAAACTCAAGAATCCAAAGTGTAAACAAGCTTCTAATAGTGGCATAAGTAATCTAATCTGACCTGGATCGACCAAGAAAGACTGGAAATGACATACAACAATCAAGCAAGCTGGTAGTTGACAGAAAATAGCTCACTGGTATAGCAACATAAGACAATTTTTGCGTGAAGAAAAGATTTCTCGTGCAAGGATTACCACAGGATCACGTAAAAATATGCAGTCTAGTGCAAAGGGAACCAGATTGGTGTGACAAAATGACAATATACTAGCAAAATATTGCACGATGATTCACATAGTATCGCGCGAAGAAACACACAGAGCCACGCAAAGAAATGTTCTCTCACACGAGGATTTTGACGAGAAGGGAACAAAACTCAGTTTTTGTTCATTTTGATTGACCAACTAGATGCATTAACAGATTTTCATCATAAATCAAGCACACAAGACAACAATCAAGGAGTCCAAACAAGAAAATGTCTTCAAGAAATGAGAAAGGGACAAAGCAACCTTGCGCATGAACAAGAATAGTGTCATAGTATTCTAATCCCTAAAGATTCTACTTGTGTATGCTCTCAAAATGTTTTTCAATCATGCACATAGTCATAGAAAAGAAAAAGTTGGTTGCACTATGGTTTGTAGTAATGGTCAACTCTGCAACTTTTGCAATCTCAAGTGGGTGAAATCCAATCTTGGTGCATCGAGGTTTTGACATAGTCTAAGAATTTAATCAATCAGGAGCTGCTGAGGAGATCTAACAACCCAACAAGACCTATGGAGATTTCTTCCAGAAGGAAATTTATATAACGGTTGTTGCTACCATGGCAGAAATGTCTATTACCGCTTGAGGTTTTGTCCACATAGTTTACCCAATAAAGGGAGTGTCCACTATGGTTAACCCTCTCTAACAAGGAAGACTCACAATATGAACCACATGGGGACTTAGCTCAGATTCAAGGGTTCCAAGTTTCTGATTCTCCCAAAAGGGAAAAGAGCATAATCCTCTAGCCTCTTCACCTCACCTAGACATAGAAAGCAAGATTAATTGACCCACTAATTTTAAATCACCTCATCCAAGGTTCATATATCAACAACAATGACCACCAATCTCAAGAGAGAAAGTATCGTCAAAAGTTGAAGACCAAACCAAGTGGGACCATGTGAGATAATAACAAATCCTTCCCTACCTACAAGGGGATCTATCGTCAAGAAGAGTTTCACATGTAAGACAAGCGAATGAATCCCACTCTCTCAAGATCACTACAAATAGTGTTCATAGGGCCTAATTACTATGTGAAACATATATGCAAGAAAGAAAATCTAGGTTCATTTTTTAGAGAAAAATTGGAAATGTGATCTACAAAAGAAAGAAACACTCAAGCTAAACACATGAGAGGTTCATTGTTATTTCCAAAATCCAAATGTTATAGAGATGCAACAAAATACCTCAAGTCCAAAGCAACACGAGCATTTTTTCATTTATCCATGCAAGTCCAAAGGATTCTCACGATCAGTAATCAGGAAACCACAGTAAATAGTAAGTAGCAAATGTCAGTGGTCATTAAAAAATAGAGACATGAAAAACAACAATAAATGGCAAGTCTCTGGTGTCAGATCTCGCATGAAGATTCAGCACAGGCCACGCGAAGAAATACACAGTATCATGCAAAGATTTGCACAAAGTAGCAAAACTTCACACTAGTTCCAGAAAAACAGAGACAGAAAATACATAGCAACTAAAAAAAATAGGTCTTAGTCTGATGCACAGGTTCGCGCAAAACTTTGCCACAAGTTGTGCGACAAAAATTCATGGATCACGCAAATTTTTGCACAAACAAGAAAAAATTAGCGTCGTTTTAAGAAAAACATCACGTGAAATTTTGTCAGAGAGCCGTACAAACGAAAAAAATAGATTTGCAAGGAAAAATAAAAAATGAGGCCAGATCTACCCCACGGTGGGCGCCAAAAATGTGTGCTAAAATTTTGACACACTTCTATAAATCATTATATCCAAGATTGTTCAAGAATGAGGTCTCAAATGGCGACTCATGGCTCTCAATTCATGGAGTGCAAGGGTTTGTAATGGAGGTCCTCAGATTGACCTAGTTTGTGCCCATGCAAGTACACCATACAACAAGAGATTCAAAGAGGAAAAGCAAGAATGCTAGTCTCCATGATCATCAAGTATGCATGCAAATGAAAATGGAAGCTATTGTATATGATAACAATGCAAGATTATTCTATGAAAGGAAATACAAATGCAAGATTAATCTATGAAAGGAAACATGAATCTAATCTAACATACAAGTGCAAGATTAATCTAAATGGATTGCCATGGGGGCATGAGAGAAGAAGACAAGAAGAGACAAGTTGTAATATCCAAGCTCAAGTGCTCAAACTCTCCTCCAAAATTGCTCTCCAAACCTACAGCATAACAATAGCCTAAAAGAGTGATTGTCAAATGAGAAGGAGAGGTTTCCTTATAAAGAGCAATGGACGGTGGAGATTAAGAGGCAAAAAGAAAATAAGAAATGGTGGATATTAAATCTTGGTTGATCCATGTGCTCATATCTTCAAAAGGTAAAATAAAAGGCTATGATTAAGAGGCAAAAATCCCACCACTTAGGAAGATGTGTGAACAAAAAAGAACTTTATTTATTTTTATTTAATTATTTCATTTTTCAACACAAAGAGGGATTTAAGTGGGGGTTTTATTTATTTAATTAAAAGAGGGATTTTCTTTTAATTAAATAATATTATTTATTTAATTAAAAGGGATATTTTAATTAAATAAGATAATATTATTTAATTAAGAGAGATTTTAATTAAATAAGATAAGATTATTTAATTAAAAAAGAATTTTAATTAAATAAGATTATTTTATTTAATAAAAAGGAATTGTTTTCTTTTAATTAAATAAGATAATTGATGAAATGATCAAACCTTAAGAAATATTGAAATAATTGAATTAATTACGATTTGATCAAGGAGATTGATTTGAATTAAAATGTTGCAAAGCATTGATTCGGGAAATTTGATAAATTGATTTTGTCATTTAATAAATTGAGGAATGGGGGCCCATACTCTAGGCGACCATTTTAGGGTGCATACAGGCACTACCTATCTTCTTCCCTCAATATCCAATAACTTCACAAGCAGGCAGGAATGATGGATGTAGTATAAAAACATGTAAATGGTAACATATTTTATAAAATTTGATGAGAGCCACAAATCTAAAATGTCAAACCAGTGCCCTATCTAGTGGGTATGGAGTCACTGTAGATGAAAAGATTCCTAAAAACAACATACATCAATGTAAAATCTGCAATTGATCACTGAACTTGACTATGTCTTACATACTCAATTCACACTTCATGGAAGCAGAAGTAATTATCCAATTCACTTTAGTTCTTTACTCACTGAAATCACCTTAAGGATGTTTAATTCTGTCTGAAAGAAACCCTAAACCAATTAGACCCTCTGCCTTACAGAGTGATGGATCAAAATGTCCTTAACACTTAATCCAAATGAATACAAGAAACTGAAACAAAGACCTTACAATTCAATCAGAATTCACAAATTACAGGAGGTTACAGACATATGGGTATGTGCAGGATCATGGTATGTCAAACAAGGCCCTTAAGTGGCAATGAAAATTCTAAAAATCAGGTTTAGGAGAGTTGACGTAAACATTTGACAAAGTTATCAATGCTACATAAAAAATGTGTAAGAAGAGAATCTATAGAAATTTAATTTTAGTTTCTTTGCTACAAGCCATTGTTTTTAAAAAAATTATTCTATGTGGTGAAATTTCAAATTTATATGGAGTAGTATGAAAATTTCATGAAAAATATAAGAAGTAGGTGTATGTCTAACCGCCTTAAACACAATAAAATGATAATATATTTTTATAGGATTATAGATATCAGTAGTAGACTCATGTCTGGATGTGATGCATATTTATTTATAATTTTTGTTTAGGTAAATAATTAATTATGATTTTTCTACTACAACTTTTCCAGAATATTAAAAATTTTGTGTCTGACCACCTTAACTTAGTCTAAACTTCATCAAATTGAAAATTTTTAATTTTTTCATTGTAGTAGGCAAAGAATAGAATGTGACTAATGTTTAGGAGTTCAAAAATGTTTTACTTTTTGAAAGTTATAGCTATTTTTCAATCAATCTATCAATCAGGACTAAAAGGATAAGAAGTAGGTGTATGTCTGACCACCTTAAACACAATCATATAATAATATATTTTTACTAGATTCTAGATATAAGTAGTAGACTCATGTTTCGATGTGACGCATATTTTTTTGTAATTTTTTCCTAGTAAATAATTAATTATGATTTTCCTTCTACAACTTTTCCAGAATAAAAAAAACAACCGTATCTGACCACCTTAACTTAGTCTAAATTTAATCGAATTGAATTTTTTTTATTTTTTTCTTATAGTAGGTGAAGCATAGAATGTGACACATGTTTTAGATTTAAAATATTTTATGCCATTTGAAAGTTATAGATATTTTTCAATCAGTCTACCAATCAGGACCTCTTTTTCACATCGCCACTTTTTGGCATACCATGATCCTGCACATACCCATATCTTATTACTAAAATATCCAATACATAAAGAATTAGAGTCAAAAGGACCACTGGTAGTCTTAATTCCACATGCAAAGCTTACAAGCCTTCTTGTGGCATAAATTTCCCATCCTTACAAATGAACTCAAAAACCCTACATATACAAGAATGATTCCACGAGTTTGGACCATTTTAGGGAAAAAGAAAACCCTAAAACACAACCACCACAACTCGGGAAACAAGCCAACATAAATGCAGAAATAGACAAGGAAGTAACAAAGTTTAAAAGATTACAGAATCTGATGAAAAACCTAATTCACCACCAATAGTCCTTAACACTTAATCCAAATGAATACAAGAAACTAAAACAAAGACCTTACAATTAAATCATAATTCACAAATTGTAGGAGGTTACAGACATATCTTATTACTAAAATATCCAATACATAAAGAATTAGAGTCAAAAGGACCAGTGATAGTCTTAATTCCACATGCAGAGCTTACAAGCCTTCTTGTGGCATAAATTTCCCATCCTTACAAATGAACTCAAAAACCCTACATATACAAGAATGATTCCACAAGTTTGGACCATTTTAGAGAAAAAGAAAACCCTAAAACACAACCACCACAACTCGGGAAACAAGCCAACATAAATGCAGAAATAGACAGGGAAGTAACAAAGTTTAAAATATTATAGAATCTGATCAAAAACCCTAATTCACCACCAATAGTCCGTATCACTTAATCCAAATGAATACAAGAAACTAAAACAAAGACCGTACAATTAAATCAGAATTCACAAATTACAGGAGGTTACAGACATATCTTATTACTAAAATATCCAATACATAAAGAATTAGAGTCAAAAGGACCATTGATAGTCTTAATTCCACATGCAGAGCTTACAATCCTTCTTGTGGCATAAATTTCCCATCCTTACAAATGAACTCAAAAACCCTACATATACAAGAATGATTCCATGAGTTTGGACCTCTTTAGGGAAAAAGAAAACCCTAAAACACAACCACCACAACTCGAGAAACAAGCCAACATAAATGCAGAAATAGACAGGGAAGTAACTAAGTTTAAAATATTACAGAATCTGATCAAAAACCCTAAGTCACCACCAAGAAACATTAATGAAGCTCCAAAATATTAGCAAGTCGATCAATTAGGCACCCTACGGCCTCAATAAATCAATCTAAAAGATTAGGCTGCACACATTAATGCCTCTGCAACCCAGAAAGCAGCGCCATGGTAAAAAACCCTGAGAAACAAATTTAAAATTTAAATATCTAATTGCAATGGCTACATGTGGCGTAGAAAAAAGCATCAACGATCAAGATTCAAACCTTTATCAACTTTTAAAGTGATTCGATGATCTTCCTTTAATTACTCAGGTTGACAATCAAATCTGCCACATGGCATGCAGGCGTGATGCCTTTATCACTATCTCTTGATCATCTTCTGCATTGAGGCTTAACACCAACCGTTAGATCCTTTTTTATCTATATTCTCTTTAACCACCTCTGTCTTCAAAACCATAGTTCCCACTAACCTCCACATGGCACACAACAAATGGCTCTATTAAATCCCTTTATGTTTTCTGACCTACACCGACTGAACCCACCTTGTACACATGCAAAATTGTCGCAAAGCCTTAAATATTAACTGTCAGGCATCTTCTGCATTGAATCTTAACATCTACCACAGGATGAAAAAGATTTGATGGCCTTGACGAAATTGAAAAAGTGTAGACCCCACAGCTTAGGAGGGACACAAGTCATAAAGGTGTGAAGCCTTGATGAATATCAACCATGCATATTTGCAATCAAGGAAAAATGACTGTCATCCAATGAACATAGATCTGCCAATCATTAATACCTTTGCAGCTAGACCACTTTCCATGTGTCGCTCACTCACAAAGCCTCAAAGGTTAAATTCTTCGCATATTTCTATTTGAGGCATAACGACCACTGTGGATGACATTTGATTGGATGGCTCACCAACCTGCTTCCATCTTTGAACATAGAGGGACACACGGCAATCTGTCACTTTGCCTTGATGAGTAAAAGTTATCATCTTCAATTTTGAGGGAAAGTGCCCGTTGTCAGATCAACCTCGCATCTGAATCATATCCCTAACTTGCCTTTAACTCTAAGCACTTGAATCCTTCATGTCTTTGAATTGTCAAACATCTTTCTTAACCATAGTTTTATTTGGAGATTCAGAGAACAAGCTTATCTCCAAGTCGTGGAAAACTTTACTTAACTTTGAGTTCATTTGGAGATCCAACGACCAAGTAAATCTCATGATCTCGAAAAGTTATCCTTAACTTAGGTCAAGTATTGTGAGATCACGCACAAACCCTCTGATCTTCATAACATCAACGGCCCTCGCCAAATTGTTGAATCATAAGAGCATATTTCCTACCACTCCAAGACTAAGAGATAACTTAAGTCACCAAGTCTCCAAATGCTTAGAGAATATTCAATCTCAATTGTGAGATCAAGAGACAAGACATGGAAAAATAAAAAGAACCTTGTCTAGGAAACATGACTTAGAACGTAAAAAGGCCCCGCTCGATCATGAAATAAAAAGGCACATGGGCTTAAGAGATTTTAGTGACTTGAAAAAGGTAATGTGATTTTATAACGTGAGCCAGAGACCTAAGGCTTTTTCCACCAACGGCTATAAATTTGTAAGTAGGGCCTAAGGAGACAACAAGACTTAGCTGAGTCTTCATCACTTAGACCAGATTTTCTCCAAGATTTAACAGTGATAACAAGGGCTTTGGTGATCAATATTGGGATCATGTTGAAAATAGGTATACTGTCCCTCTGGGAACCCTAACCCCCGATCATTTGAATGTTAAGCATGAACACATTGCTACTATGGAATCTATTGCAAGTACTCTTTCAGATGCAAAGTATGTTGATATTAAAGACTTAGATACTTCTTATGAAATGTGGGAGAAGTTGAAAACCATCTATGGTGGAGATCCACATGTGCAAAAGGAAAAGGTTAAAGTTGCTTTCAAGTCATCATTGAATCTTGCACCATCGAGAAAAGGAAAGGAGAAGTCTAGCGGTTCTTCAGTAGGTTACACTAAGGAATATGAATCTATCTTATCTGATGAAAGAGATCAGGAGGAATTGGAAGCCTTGATTGCTAGAAGGTTTCCTAGAGGGAAATGTAAATACAAGGGTAAGTTGCCTTTGAAATTCTTTGTATGTAATAATATTGGACATATTTCCTCTAGATTCCCTGACAATGATAGGAAGGAGAAGCCAAGAAGATTCAAGGACAAAAACAAGAAAGCCTACTACCTAGCTGAGGAAGGTGTTACCCATGAGGAATCTGAAGGAAAAGATGAAGAAGAAACTGTGTTTGTTGCAGTTAAGGAAGATCCCTTAGAATAAGGTGAGAAAGCTTTAGTTTCTAACATGAAAAATAGTGGTGATTGGATTATTGATAGTGGGTACACTCATCACATGACCGGTGATAAAATTGAATTCATCGAGATGGAGGAATGTCATGGAGGCTCGATAAGATTTGGGAATGATGCTCCCTGTCTGGTCAAAGGTAAAGGATCCATTTCTTTGAATGATAAAACTATTTGTGATTAGGTTTACTGGGTTTTTGGTCTAAGATAAAATTTGTTAAGTGTTGCTCAGTTAAATAACAAAGGATACAGATTGGAGTTCAATGGAGGTAGATGCAGGATTATTGGGAAATCGGGAGAGTTGATTGCTACCGGTGAACAAACTAGAGGTAACTTGTTCCAACTGAATTCTACTATTGAAATTTGTTTGATTTCTAAGTTAGAAGATTGTAGGTTGTGGCATAAGAGGTTCTGTCATGTAAGTTTTGATAACTTAATCAAAATTAGTAAGATGAAGTTAGTGAGCGGTTTGCCCAACCTAGCAAAACCAGACAATATAATGTGTAAAGCATGCCAGCTTGGGAAGTTAACTAGTTCTAGTTTTCTTAGCAAAAAATATTCTTCTAAAAGTATCTTAGATCTGGTTCATACCGATATGTGTGGTCTAACGATAACTAGGAGTTACTATGGTGATAGATACATCATGTTATTTGCTGATATTTTTTCTAGAATGATGTGGGTTATCTTTTTAAAGGACAAATCTGAAGCTTTCCACATGTTTAAGATCTATAAAGCTAGAGTGGAAAAGGAGACCGGTAAGACTCTAAAATGTCTTAGATCTGACAGAGGAGGGGAGTTTACTTCACATGAATTTACTACTTATTGTGAAGAATAGGGAATTCAAAGACATATGTCTGCACCTAGAACACCTCAACAGGATGGTATTACTGAAAGAAGAAACATATATATCATGATTGTGATAGGACATTAATGATTCAGAAAGGTGTTGCTCATACATATTGGAGAGAAGCGGTGAGCACTGGAGTTTACATTTTGAGCAGAGTTCATCTAAAGAAAGGCCCAAACAAAACTCCCTATGAGTTGTGGTATGGTAGAACACCATGTGCAAATTATTTCAAAAATTTTGGGAGTAGATGTTATATTAAAAGGGATGAAAATGTTGATGTTTATAGTTTCGATCAGATAAAATATATAGTAGACATTAATATTATGAGAATAGATTAATTATAATATATCAATATATAATAATAATAATAATAGATATTATTATTATTATACATTAATATATACACATACATTTATATTCATTACTAAAGAGAATTAAATCTAATCTCATAATAATAATTTAGCTATTATGAATAATCTGATTAATAAACAATAATTCATATCAAACTACATATTATATCATTCAAGATATTAATCACATGTCGGGTTATTCATAATCTGCAGTTTGCATTGTATATCGTTTATGTGAAACGATCAAATAATCTACAGTTTACATTGTATATCGTTTATGTGAAACGATCAAATAATCTGCAGTTTGCATTGTATATCGGTTAAGTGATGATATATGAACCGGCGAAATTATCCTATGTAAAACAAATTATATGCATCGGTTAAACACCGATTGACATCGAGTATGTAAAGTTTTGTATAACAGAATTATTGTAGAGGCATGCCGATAGGGTGACATGTCTCTACACTCTATCGACATGTCTCTACTTGAGGCATCATATATATAACCCGTGAGTTGGTCAATAGAAGACAAGCATAGAAATAGATTAATGCAAGTCTCTTTCATTCGATCATCATAATATTTGATTTACATTTTAGTTCATAGAAATATTGATTATCAATATATATATATATATATATATATATATATATATATATATATACACCTATTNTTATAAATATATATATATATATATATATATATATATATATATATATATACACCTATTGCTATATATATATATATATGTATATATATATTGTATTTAAACATATATATATATATATATATATTGAGAAATTATATTCAAAGTGGACTGTGAAAAGAAAAATTTAAAAGTCTTATAAATCTAAAATAAATTAACAGAAAATACTGGTAAGTTTGATCCAAGAAGTGGTGAGGGGATATTCTTAGGATATTTCTCAAAGAGAAAAGCTTACGAGTGCCTGAACAAAAGAAAAAATAAGATAGTGGAAAGTGCTAGTGTCAGAATAGATGTATTTTATGAGAAAAATGATGAATCCAGCAAGAAGGAACCTAAATACTATCATGGGTTTGTTTATGTGTAATCGGTGGATCAGGACACTACAAAAGAACTTTCGAAGAGATAAGTCAATGAACATGAATGGATACAAAAAAAAATTGAAGAAATTCCTAGAAATGAACTGGTATTGCCTAAATATGTGAAGTTGAATCATTCACCTGATCAAATTATTGGTGACAGAAATGAAGGTGTGTTAACTAGATGAAAGGAAAGAGAAGGTACATGTTTGCTATCTGAATTTGAGCCCAAAATAGTGAAAGAAGCATTGAAAGATGAGGATTGGGTGAAAGCTATGGAAGAAAAATTGCAATAGATTGAGAGGAACAAAGCCTGGACATTAGTGCCCAAACCAGTGGACAAGAATGTGATTAGTACAAAGTGGTTTTTTAGAAACAAGATGGATGAGTGATAACAAATTTCCAAAATCCATGAGTTGTCATTGATGTGCTTCTGGGAATGATTGTGTGTAAGTTTTTAGCATCAAATGTTTCAAATCATACTCCATGATCCATCATCCTGGGATGAGAGAGCTCAAGAATGTGAAAATAATCAGATGCAGACCAAGAATCTATAAAAAGAGGAGAGTGGGTGGAGAAAGAAGACATGCAAACCAAGAGATAACAAACACTAGAAATAAAAAAATTAAAAACTAGAAAGAAAAACAAGAAAAGGAAGCAACTAAAAACAAAGAAACAAAAATAATGGTAACATAAGGACTAAAATAATAAAAATAACAATAAATAAATAAAAACTAACAACAAAAGTGAAAAATAATAATAATAATAATAATAAAGACAAAAATAAAACAAAAACAAAAATCAAAGCAAATACAAAAAACAAGATTGAAAAACAAAAGAATAACTAAAAAAATAAGAACAACCAGGCCTTGAATTTGATGGTCGTAATGGTCATTTTTGCACTTTTAGACTGACAAATTGAAATTTTTTTAGACTGTATGGATTGATAGCCTATATTTTTATAAAACCGTAAATATGACATTTTAAATTATTAATTTATTTAGATATTTTAAAAATGATAGATTTTTAAAATATTTTAATGTATGAAATTAGAAACTGATTATTATTAATAATTATTAGATGATCGTCATTTAATAATAGTATGTAATATATATGTTTCTATTTTGTTTATTATAAATTTATATTAATTTAAAATCTTTTTAAAATAGAACATATAAATTTATTTAATAAATTTGAAATTTTTGCATTTATTGCTAATTTATAATATTAGCATCTAATGTAAAGTTTCTATATTGTTTATTATATATTTAAATTAATTTAGAATCTTAAAGCATATGAATTTAGAAACTTGTTTAGTTAAATTGAGATTTTTGATATATTAATAATTTATAATTGTTTTCTAATTTTATTTTATTTTTAGCACAAATAAAAGTTTTTATAAATTATTATATATTATTATTGTACTTGCCGTAGGCAATATACTATTGCATTGTGGACAAATAGTGAATTAGTTTTACACCAATGAACCAATCATAAATTACTATTTTTTTCTTGTTCAACTATTTGTAAAGTTTAAATTTTTATTTATGAATTAAATATATTCTATAAATTACTTTTTTCAATCGTGATTGGTTCAATTGATTTGGTGTTATAAGACCCCTTTTTTCGAAGGCTTCCCAAATTTGTTTTTTTAACATTGTTTTGTAATATATAATTTATATATCATTTAATTTATTTGAGATATTATATTTTATAATGTAAACATGTTATTGTCATTTAAAATTTTAATTATTTATAATATATAGTTATTATTTATTCTAAAAAAATTACTGTATTATATTTTTAATATATATATGTTATAAATAATTATTACAATTTCTAATATATAATATATATTATTCTATAATATATAATATAAAAGTACTACATCATATATGCTATATTATATATTTTTAATATTTCACTATCTCTTTATATATTATTATTATTAAAAAATATATAATATTTATAATAAAATTAAAATTAAATTTACATATATAATTATAACTATTTACGGCAAGTGCTGCTTACTACGTGGCACTTGTTAATTTAGAATCTTTTAAATTTAAAAGAGTTTAAGATAAATTATTTAGAAATATTTTTTTTGACAATAATATTTTTCATAAAACTTAAAATGAAAAATATTAAAATGACCAAACTGTCAACTTCCACGCGTGAGAATAACAACACAAGAAGAAATAAACACACATAAAAACCAAAAAATATGTTTTTATTTATTGGTTTTTGGTTTTTATGTGTGTTTATTTATTTTGTGTTGTTGTTCTTATATATTTAGTTGTTCTTGTATTTTTAGGTCTTGTTTTTTGTATTTGCTTTGATTTTAATTTTAACTTTATTTTTGTCTTTATTTTGTTTTATTATTATTATTATTATTTTTTTTTTTTTTTGGTTTTTTTTTTTTTTTTTTTTTTTTTTTTTTATTTTTTTTTTTTTTTTTTGGTTTTTTTTTTTTTAATTATTCTTATTATTTTTATTCTTTTAGTCCTTGCGTTTGTTGCGCTTATTTTGTTTCTTTTTTTTTGGTTGCTTTCTTTTCTTGTTTTTATTTCTAGTTTTTATATTTTAGTGTTTGTTATCTCTTGGTTTGTGTGTCTTCTTTCTCCACTCACTCTCCTCTTTTTATAGATTCTTGCTTTGCATCTGATTATTTTCACATTCTTGAGCTCTCTCATCCTGATGATGGATCATGGAGTATGATATGAAACGTTGATGCTAAAAACTTACACACAATCATTCCCAGAAGCACAATGGTGACATGATGGATGAGACTGGTGAAGTGGTAAGGAACAAGGCAAGATTAATATGTAAATGATATGCACAAGAAGAAGGCCTTGACTATGGTGAAATATTTGCACCTATGGCCAGACTTGAAGGTGTGAGAAGAGTGTTTGCTTATGCTGCTTACAAAGGATTCAAGGTATATCAAATGAATGTTAAGTCATCTTTTCTTAACGGTGTTTTGGAAGAGGAGGTATACATTGAAAAACTCAAAGGATTTGCTAATTCTGAAGGTAATAACTAGGTGTGTAGATTATAGAAAGCTTTGTATGGATTGAAACAAGCACCTAGGCCATTAAAAGTGACAAATATGTTTACCAACAGGTTTTTGGCAACTGTATTGGGGACTAGAACAAGAAAGATTAACTAGTCGCCTGTGATTAATCAAGATGGTTTTTCCGCATGAAAATATACTTCCAGTACTCCAATCGAATCTTGGTTTTCAAGAATCCCAAGAAGACATAATTTCAAATTTGAACACTTTGGCTTGGAGGTGTAGACAAAGTTCTCAACAATATCATCAAGTTAACGATGTTCTTGAGGAAGAAGAGTTTGATGAACTATTACGAAGAGCACCTATTGGGAAAAATGTCGTTGTGATTGAAATAATAGTTGTCATCCCACAAAGGAACAGTCAAAATCTCAGGCATATTCAAGATTAGGTTAACCAAGGTAATTAACTCTGAAACTAGCTGAGAAGAAATACACCAGGGGAGACAGGAGAAAGGAAATTGTTGATCTAGGCTTTGAAGAGCTCCAATGAATTAATTTTTCAGCCCACTTACCTACAACAAGAAAGAAGAAATTTAAATGGACAAGTAGACCTCCTTCACCTCCTAAGACCACTCCTTTGTCTTCATATTTTCAAGCATTAGTTTTGCACAGGATGACTATTCATGTAAACATAACCTTTCAAACATACACAATGGCTTAGCAACCACCAATTTCGTGGGGAGCTGCTATTGGTCCATTGGCTCTTGGGAACCAGTTACTGTTAGGAATAACCGTCCATAAGCACAACTGAGAGGGGGTTGAATGAGTTGTGATACAAAATATTAAACTTTTAACTTTATAAACCAAAGCTTCAATGCAAATCATAACACAGTAAATGCCAACACAATAACATGTTAGAATAACTAAGAGGGGGGTGAATCAGTGGCCTCTAAAATATTCCAATAAATCAACCCAAAAACTTAGTACCACAATTATAAGCCTCTAGTTATCTTCAGTCCTACAAGATGTATGCCCTGAAATAATCTTATCAAATAACTACTGCTCGGAGTTCACTATTAAACCTTATTCTTAATCTTTACCAAATAGCAATCTATCATTTACCAAAATACAATAGATAACTTAGTGTTTACTGATCAATCCTGTTTTAGTAATGTGTAAAGCAAAACATGAAAGCAATGACTCATAAACACATTTGACACATGTATTTTTAACCTGGAAAACCTGTTAAGGGAAAAACCACTTGGGACCGGTAACTCAAAATTTTCACTCTTCTGAAGTGAGCTCGGTGAAGAGCCAACTCTATTGAAAGTTACAAACACACTATTAAGTACGACCTTGTTAGAGGATTTAAACCTAACAGTTTATCACTTGATATCTGGCATTTCACAATGCTATCTTCGTGATAAACCTTTTGATACTCCTTGGGATGTATCTCAATATATAAAGGATTTGTTTAGATCCTGCTCGGTTAAGAGACTTTCTGATCCATATTCATACCTTTCAGCAATTGCTTGATCCATGCAATGTTAGAGCAATTTGTAGCAATAGCCACATATTATGCTTTTGCAGTTGATTGAGATATGCATCCTTGCTTTTTACTTATCCATGTGACAAGTCTGTCACCCATAAAGAATGCTCCTCCTATTGTGCTCTTTCTATCATCTATGTTTCTAGCCCAATCAGCATCTGTATAAACTTGTAGCTTAAATTTGATTTCTTTATTATACCACAAACCATAGTCTTTGGTATTCTTTAGATATCTCAAAATTCTTTTAATAGCAGTCATGTGTGATTCCTTGGGATTAGAAGAGAATCTTGCAACTATACCAACTGCATGTGCTATATTTGGTCTTGTGTGTACAACATATAATAGTTTGCCAATCATAGATCTATATAAGGTCTGATTTACCTCGGTTGTCTTGTCTTCCTTTATCAATTTGCATCCAGTCACCATAGGTGTTCCAACTAGTTTGGAGTCCTCCATTTTGAATATCTTCATAACTTCTTTGATGTATTTGGATTGTGTGATGTAGATTCCTTCATCCTAGTGTAGAATCTATAGACCAAGAAAAAATTTGATCTCTCCAAACATTGACATCTCAAATTCTTTGCTCATTTCATCAGCAATGATTTACATAGCATATCATTATCTCCAAATATGATATCATCAACAAATATCTCAACAATCAAAATCTTATCATCAATATCTCCTTTCAAATACAAATTACTGTTATCACTTATTCTTACAAATCCAATACTATTGAGATAAGAGTGAAGTCTTTCATACCATTCTCCCGGTGCTTGTTTAAATCCATACAAGGCTTTGTTTAGTCTACAAACCATGTTCCTTTTGTTAGGATCAACAAACTCTTCAGGTTGTTCAATGTATACCTCCTCTTCTAGTATTCCATTCAAAAATGCAGATTTAACATCCATTTGGTATACTTTGAATCCTTTGAAAGCCGCATAAGCAAGTATAATTCTTACTCCTTCTAGTCTGGCAATGGGTGAAAATGTTTCTCCATATTCAATACATTTTTTTTGTGCATACACTTTGCATACCAATCTTTCTTTGTTCCTTGTGACTTCTCTATTCTCATTCAGTTTGTTTCTGAATATCCATTTGGTACCAATGAAATTTTTGTCACTCGGTGTAGGTACTAATGTCCATGTTTTGTTCTTCTCAATCTTTTCAATCTCTTCATTCATTGCACTAACCCATTCTTGATTCTCATGTGCAGTATTAACAGATTTAGGCTCAAGATCACAAATCAAACATCTAGTGTTCAGTGACTTACTTCTTGTTCTCATTCCAAATCTTTTGTCTCCAATGATCTGGTTTTGTGGATGGTGTCTTCTGACATAATTAGAAAGTATAGGTTCAGATCTTTGTTCATCATTTTGATCATAATCTTGACCTTCATTCTGATATTCATCACTCAGTTCAGCATTGTGAGCATTTTCTTGATTCTCAATGTGTGCAGCCTGTTGCTCGGTTGCATTGTTTTTTCGCTCGGTAGCGATACATTGTTGCTCAGGTAGAGTGTCAGGTTCTTCACTGTAGACAAATCTGTTGTAATCTTTTGGTTCCTTTATGCTTTCTTCATCATTTTTCTTAGCAAATTCATCCACTTTAACATTTTCACTTTTAATAATTTTGTTAGAAGATTTGTTAAGACATTTATAAGCTTTGCTCTTGGTAGAATATCCTAGAAATATTCCTTCATCACTTTTAGAGTCAAGTTTCCTTTTTCTACCATCTTTGAATATAGAACATTGACTTCCAAAAATTCTAAAGTAACTCACATTTGGTGTGTATCCATACCATAGCTCATAAGGTGTCTTATTGGTGTCTTTCTTCAATTGAAATTAGTTTAGTGTGTAGACAGCAGTACTTACAGTTTCTCTCTAGAATGTTTGTGTGATGCCTTTTTCAATCATCAGTGTTCTGGCATAATCAACAATTTATCTATTCCTCTTTTTAGCAATCCCATTTTGTTGTGGTGTTCTCGGTGTAGAAACTTGTTTTTTAATTCCATGCTCATTACAAAAGTTTGTGAATTCATCATAAATAAATTATCCTCCTCTATTTGATCCTAAACATTTCAGTTCTTTTCCACTTTTCTTTTAAATTATAGCTTTATACCAATTGAACATCTTAAATGCTTCAGACTTTTCTTTTAATAACATGATAGTCATCATTCTAGAATAATCATCAACAAATAGAATGAAGTATCTATCACCATAATAGCTCTTCATTCTCATTGGTCCACATAAGTCAGTATGGAATAACTCTAGAGTAGCATTAGATGTGTATTTTTTCTCTTGAAACTAGACTTTGTCATTTTACCTTTTTGACAATTCTTGCACATGACATGGTCGGGATTTGACATGCTCGGTAAGCCTCTTTTATTTTCTTGCTTATCCTAACCATGTTGTCAAAATTCACATGACATAACCTTTTATGCCACAACCAAATGTCTTCATTTCTATCCAATAAACAAGTGGTCTCAATCTTATCAAGATAGAATAGGTTACCTTTTGTTTGTTCACCAGTACCGATCAACCTTCCTGTTCCATTATAGATCTTTGCCTTTTTGTTCTCAAATGGAACTCGGTGACCTATGTTATTCAGTTGTGAAACACTCAATAGATTATAGTTAAGTCCTTTCACCCAATATGCATTTTCACATCTGATTAGATTATTCAACATGATTGTTCCTTTTGCTTCAATTGGACAAGGTGAGTCATTACCCATCCTAACTAATCCACCATTATAATATTCAAAAGTTTCAAACTTTTCCTTATCTCCAGTCATGTAGTGAGTACAACCACTATCAATAATCTAGACATCATTTTTGCTAACTTTAGATATGAGTGCAGTTTCAACATACCTTTCTTCTTTTTCTGAATCACCCTTCATAGCAAAAAATACTACCTTAACATCTTCATCAGACTCGGTGTCAGTATTTTTAGCTTTGTTCTCAACCAGGTAACAAGTCTTCTTTCCTTCGTCCTTGTAGTCTCGGTTATCTCTTCTATCAGAGTGTTGGTTTTTTTTGTAGTCTCGGTCATCACTTTTGTCAAACTTCTTTTCATAAGATCTGTCATTATTTCTTTCATTTTTTCTCTTTTTAGGGCATCTAGGAGAAAAGTGTCCAATTTATTTGCAATTAAAACATACCAATGGTAATTTAACTTTGTATCTACCTTTGCCTCTATGCAATCTTCTAGCCATTACTACTTCAATTTCATCAAGTTCTTGTTCATCGCTGTCACTTTCACTATCATTTCTCATAGTGTGTTTATGACTTGATTTGCTTATTTTTAGAGAAGATTTGAATGTAGACTCAATAGTTGGTAAGAAAATGTTTTCATAGTTATTCATCTCAAATGAAATAAGTCTACCAATCAAACTATCAAGGGTAACATTATTATTTGCTACTGCTCTCATTTCTTGAATAGCAGATACTCTAATAGCATAAATAAGTAGTAAGGTTCTCATAATTTTACTTACCACTATTTCTTCTTCAAGTACTTCTCCTACTCCTCAGATAGCATTGACAACTTCTTTGATTCTATTATTGTACTGAGTGATGTTTTTGTTAGAGTAATCTTTAGTAATTACTCCTTAGTGCTTAAGTTAGACTTAGGAAAGTTTCCTTTTCTGAGTTGTTTCCCTTTTTAGGGTTTTGACATCCTTTATAAGGATTGTCCTCTTTGTATTTCTATACCGAGATTGTATTTTCATGATTGTTGTTAATAAAATATCATTTCTTGCAACATGCTTTTTCAATCTCTGGCCTATCGGCCGCCATAGCTTCTGTTTCTTCTATCTTCTATCTTCATTCTCGTAGCAGTTTTGCATGCAGGGTTCTTGGGTAGATTGATGTTCATCAATCTCAACATGGTATCAGAGCCACTCTGTAGCTGGCTGTTCGTTCTTGGTTGAAGCAGCGAGGGTTTCAGAAGCTTTTTTGGCTTCTTTTTGTGGTTATGGGGGGTCTCTATTTTGGAGGCATTTTGGGCCCAAACAGACACTTCCATTGCGTCCGAAAGGCCCAAAAACCCTAGAATCGACATAATTTTTGTCCATTTTGGACAAGTTGGCACCGAGGCAAAAAAAAATTTGGTTTCCAGTGCCGTACGGGCACGAAAACCGAGGAAAAATATTTAAAAAACCTCATTTTATATGGTTTTTTCGTGTTTTACATAACGCAGCCTTTATTGTTTAAAAAGGCGCCGCCTAGCGGCCACCGCGCCGCCGAGCGGCCACCTCTGTCTTGGCTCTCCGGCCCCCGCCATCGGTTGTACTCCGCGGCCCGACGCCGCCCGCCTCTGCCGGCCCCCACCGCCGCTGCAACCGCCGCTGTCTCCAGTGCAGCCGCAGTCGCCCGCCGCTCCCCGCGGCTTCCCCATCACCCACATCAGCCCCCGCCGCCCACCGCACCTGTTCTCCGCCGGTCCCCTGTTCGGAAAGGCGCCGCTCCGCCGGCGAGAACCCGGCCACCACCGCCGCCGCCCGAGTGGCGGCATTCTTTAAGCCCCCACGGGCCCCTTACTCGAGCCGCAGGTCATATGATAGACCGCGGGCCAGAGTTAAGCGCCATGCGCCCGGGGGCCTATTTTTTTAGCCCCTGGGGGCCATTTGTAAGCCTTTTAGGGCATTTTGGGGGTACCTGGGCATTTTTCTCTCTATAGGGAGCATACGGGGGTATTTTTCTGACTTCTATATACCATCGGAAAGCGCTTTCTGAGCACTTTCCGATGATGGGGGTTAGAGGTTTTGGTTCTACTGTTTTGACAGCGATTTTTGCTGTTGAAGTCCGATGTCCTGTTTTGCCTTTCGGGAGTCATATCTGACTCATCCGGACTCCTTTTTCGGAAAACGAGATATCGTCAGAAAGCTGATTCTATGTACTATTCAGTGGCAGAGGTATTTCTTCCAGATTCTACTCCAGGTTTTCACTCCTCCGAGTTATGCAGTTTATGCCCTCTGGTGGTGTGCTTGGTTCTACAGGTCCGGGGATCTCTTCCTCTGAGTTCATGGTTCACTCTACTTTCTGACATCTGAGCTTGCATGCTCTTTCTGATGTATTTGTATTCTGTAAACGCACTAAGATAAAGTGCCCTCTTCTGCTTTCTTGGGATCTTGCACACCTGGTTTGGTTTTTGTACCCGCACTGTGTTATAAAGTGCCATGGGGGGATTTTGATGCATTTGCCACTATAGGCGCATCTACTTTTGTCAAGTGAGCGTACCTTCCACGACATTAGCCCATGTAGTCTATGTCTATGACACCGCCCTTTATCCTATGTTTGTACCTCTGTTGTGCTTGGTGTTCCTGGTTCTTCTTCTGCAGTTGTTTTTTGGTACTGCATTTCAGTGTTCCTGTCACCTCTCCCAATTCAGCATTATGGGGGGGTTCAACTGTTGGTTCTATTGCTTCCTTGGCTCGGTTGAGTGATCTACGTATTCAGTTCTTGTTCCTATGTACTAGGCGGATGTAGTGGCTAGGCACCTATGCATTTCGGTGAGATGGATCATCTACTATATAGACACTCATTCATTCCTACTCTTGGAGGTCACCTCTTTGATTGATCAGCTCTTCAGACACTTGTCTTCTCTACCTGATCATGCACTTCAGTGGGGGTTCCAGCAGTATCTTCTGATAGCGTTTTCAGACATGCTTCAGAGATGCTTCTTGCTCTCTTATTGTTCCTTTCTCTAGGACATCTCTCTGCTTTATGTTTTGGGTACCTGATCAGGCCTAGTTGCCGGGACCCTTCTTTCCTGCTTTCTGCAGTATTTTAGCAGTTTTGCTTCTCCCTAAGTTACACTTAAGGGGGGGTGTTAGAGTAATCTTTATTAATTACTCCTTAGTGCTTAAGTTAGACTTAGGAAAGTTTCCTTTTCTGAGTTGTTTCCCTTTTTAGGGTTTCGACATCCTTTATAAGGATTGTCCTCTTTGTATTTCTATACCGAGATTGTATTTTCATGATTGTTGTTAATAGAATATCATTTCTTGCAACATGCTTTTTCAATCTCTGGCCTATCGGTCACCATAGCTTCTGTTTCTTCTATCTTCTGTCTTCATTCTCGTAGCAGTTTTGCATGCAGGGTTCTTGGGTAGATTGATGTTCATCAATCTCAACAGTTTTCTCCTTCTTTCATTCTTAGGTCTTCAAACTTTCCTCTTAGGCTTTCATCTTTAGCTCTCAGCAAATTTGTATCTCCTCCATGTACTATCTTGAGTTTGTCCCACATTTTCTTTTTCAGTGGTGCATGATTTGACATCTTCAAATTCAGCATCGGATAGTGAAGAAGCAATTTCTATCATCATAGAATTGTGTTCATGTTTGTCTCTCAATTGAGCAACAGTTAGAGGTCCTGTCGATGCAACATATTCAGCATCCAAGTATTGTGTGACATCATTTCTAATACCTGATAGGTGGAGTCTTATCCTACTTTGACATGATGCAAACTTGTCCTTGTTCAACTTAGGCACATCTCTTTTACTCATCTTGTGATTTTTAGCTTGAGTCTTTAAACTCTCTTCCAAGAACCAATGCTCTGATACCAATTGTTAGAATAAATGAGGGGGGGGTGAATTAGTGGCCTCAAAAATAATTCTAATAATTCCAACCAAAACTTATATCACAAATATAATATCTTCAGTTATCTTTCAGTCCTACAAGATGTATGCCTTTAAGTAATTTTATCAAATATATACTGCTCAGTGAATATACTGTTTATCTTTTTCTTGCCTTTACCGAGTAGCAATAATTAAACTTGGTGTTTACTGACCAATCCTATTTTAGTAATGTGTAAAGAAAAACATCAAAGCAATGAACCATATACACAGTTGACACACGGATTTTTAATGTGAAAACCTTGTTAAGGGAAAAAGTACTTGGGATCGGTAACCTAAATTTTTCACTCTTCTGAAGTGAGCTCGGTGAAGAGCCAACCCTGTTAATGATGACATGTAACTGATTAAATGTTTGAATATATTAAGTTGAAGATATGCAAGACATTAAATCAGTTAATGGTTTGTATTGTCATTGATGTCAACTTGATATCATCTATATGGTCATATACATAATGCCAAATACTTCAGAGAATCAATGGAATAAAGGTTATGCTTTCAGTAATGCATAAAATTCAAGTATTCACTAAGTGATAGACTACACCAGTGGAGTGCACACCATCAGTAAAGACAGAGATAAAATCACAGTGATGCCCGACGAGCGGAAGACAGTGTTGCCCGATGAAGCAAAATCACAGGATGCCCAACGAGCTATAAATAGTGTTTCCCAACGAGAAAGATCCAATGATACCCGACAGATGGAGATCCTGAAGCTAACTGAAGTTGCATCAATAGAACTGGCAGTTGTCACTGGCAACAAACTACAGAATTGACCAACAGAACAGAGAGATCAGAAAATGACAAAATATCTAGCTGGCAGAGCTAAAGGATAGACTTAACTAGTTTTTTTATTTGCTTTATTCAACCACTGTTAAGTAATTGATTTAAAGATGCTTTATACAGTTGGCAAGAAGATAACTATGAGATAAATCAGGAGTTAAAGACATAAATCAATTTGGCTGGATTGTTTTTCATGCCAAGAATCAAGAATCAAGAACCTAGAATTAAGGGATATCATGTCTATTTAAGAGACAAGAATAATTCATTTCCAAAAGCAATCAGATACATGGGGGAGTGAACTAATAAAAGATGCTGAAGAGAAATTGATGAAGGCTAAACTTCATGCAGTCCTGATCAATCAAGCTAAGGGAGAGCTAAAGAATTCTGCAGACACCGACGAACAGAAAAGCACAGCATCACAGAGAAGAAAAGGTTAAGTACAAAGGAATTGAATTGATACATTGATCAGAAAGATATTGTAAGTAAATAGATCTGAAAATCTGCAATTCAGTTGCATTAGAAACAGGTCATTTTTGTTTCAGTTTAACCATTGAAGCATTAAGTCTCTTAATAGAGCGGGACATAACAGTCTTTTGTAATTGAGGTATATCCTAACAGATTACCAAAAGGTTGACTCATGATAGTAGCATCGGTCTTACCTAAAGCCTATTGACAGTCTAAGAAGAAGGCTGATTCAAGGATGGCAGTAAGATTAGCATAAAGCCTATTAACAGTCAAGAGACTGATTCAAGGATGGTAGCATAGATGCCAAATACTAAGTGACAACCTATATATAAAAATCCTCTAACAAGGTCGCACTTAACCGTGTGTTTGTAACCTTTAACAGGGTTGGCTCCTAACAGGGCTCACTTCAGAAGAGTGAAAAATTGGGGTGCCGGTCCTAGTGGTTTTTCCCTTAATAGGGTTTCCACATTAAAATCCTTGTGTTATATGTGTATGGTTTATTACTTTATTATTTTACATTCTACATATGCATTTATGGATTGATTGGTATACTCTGCATATTTAC
>MU228197.1:27757-59098 GCA_018584345.1 Thuja plicata | reverse complement strand
TCTCAAGGCTATAAGATTTATGACACCTAAAAGTTCCTCCCTACTAGACAACAGTGGCATACTGCCCGTGACAAAGCATCACTTTCTTTATGCTAGGGTTTCTGCAGATTACGGTGTATGTTCTCATTACAGTGTATGTTCTCATATTGACTAATATCAATCAGGTCATCTTAGGGTATACGCCTCTAGTCATGTAATATGCTCTTAACCAAAGGATAAAATATAAGACATATATTGAAATTGATAATAAGATCGTGAATGTCCTGGTTCCAGATAGTTTGTTCAATCCCTCAATGAGGCATTTAAAAAGACACCAACCATTGCAAAATTCATTGGCATTTGATCTTCAATAGATAGGGTCAAAGCTTCAGTGAGACAACAGTGGCATACTGCCCGTGACAAAGCATCACTTTCTTTATGCTAGGGTTTCTGTAGATTACGGCGTATGTTCTCATTATGACATATACAAGACATACCTCAAATGGTGAGTACGACGTATGTTCTCATTACTTTCTTTATACAAGACATACCTCAAATGGTGAGTACGCGGTGGTAGCTTGTTGATGAGTACGCGGTGGCTATACCCTAAACATGAAGGAAACTAGTTGAATGAATTGCAAACCAGCTCGAAGGTAGTTGGATTCAATACAACAAGAGCCCTCTCCGCGCGCAGAATGGTATAGTTTCCTTTCGCTCGCATGCATAGCTCGATCACAAATGAGCCTTTCTTTTTCTTTTCTTTTTTGTTTATAATCAAGAGGGTGTCGCAATTATGACTGTATCATTGCTATTGCGACAGCGTCAGGGGCACTTGAAAAAAATACAAAAATCACACACAAATGGTAGCGTCATCACAAATTGGCATCAAAATTTGACCCCAAATGTTGTAGTGAATTAACACCCTAAACACTCAACCACCTAATAAAATGAGTTCAAGTAGGTTCAACATAGTTCATCTCAAAATGAAAAATAAATTGAGAAATTACATGGTTCAGCTAGGTCAGATATGTGATCAAAATCCGTTGATGCTTCAAACTGGCTCAATTGTAGTGCTCTAGGAAGTTGATATGTATCAAGCAATTTCAAAGGTGTATAAGACAATTCGTCAACCCCCTCTTTTGATTCACATTCCTCCCACACAAAATTCATATAAGATAAGCAAAAACATGCCATTAATCTAGTATAAATACTGAGTGATGCTGCATTTGAACTTCTAAATGAGTGCATGTCACTTGATCCTGTAAGTGTACAACAATCTAGATAGTTATGTTAGACTCGCCTATCAACCAAAAAAATCTATCAACCATAGACTTACCTTCATTACCTGTTCCCATTGTAGAGTTGCACCATCACATGATTGTTTATCCATTTATTAACTCTGCACCACCTTCATACTTCAATTCCCTCTAGCAAGAGCTCTTTTTACACATGCACCCACACCAGCATGCTCGCCTTTTCCATGTCCTGCCTCGGTGAAATTCCAAAAATGTTGAATGCCACTTGTCACATGCATCCTACTCAACCAATAGAATATCCTTGCATTCTTGAATTGTGAGGTGCAATTGTCTGACCATATTATGTGTTAGTTGTACTCAATACCTCTTTCCCTTAAATTCTCATAGAAAAATTTGAATCAAACTTGCACAAATTCTTATGAATGTGTGCGATCGTCACTGATGTAGAAGTGATACTCTCTTAAAACCTTTCTATATATGTACGTTCTATCATGTGCATGCAATAATTCTATATGTACAAAGATCATCACTTGTATAGAATGGTAATAAAATGCTTACACTTCATTATGAGGTTTAAGTGTATAATTCTCAGCAAAATCAACAATGGAGACAATAGTACCTAGGGGGAAAAGTGTCCTTACATATCTGCAATTGCTCATCCAACCACCTAGCTCTATGCGAATGATGTATGTACTCATAAACTAGTTTCTCTTGAAAAATCTTCATAAAATCAGCTACGCATATATTATTTTTCACTAACTCACACCTCTTAAGTTCTTTTCCATCTTTTAGACCATAAATTACTATCTTGTATTTTCCAAAATAAACTAGTGTATTTCCAATCTCATTTGTGCTCTTTATATGGTGACATATCCACAACTTTCTTATACCACCACATGCACTACAAGATCCATTCAAACACATCATCTTATAATAACTGCAACCATAATCTCGATTGCATAATACACTTGACATAAAATCTCTTGATGACGTAGGAGGTTCTTGAAGACCACATTCCTGCAAAATAGTGTTAGTGTGCAAAGTACAATGTAAACATGATGATATATATCATAATGCATGGAAAATTCAATATTTACCCTGCAACAACATGTGGTGCGCGCATGATTAATCTTGATGTAAAAGGGTTTTTCCATTTCAAAAAATGTTTGACTAATTTTAATTTGAGGAAATCTTTGGAGGAATCTTTCATAAAATTGTATTTGTGTCGTATCCAAAAAGTGTTTTGTATGTGGCATACGATTTTTAGATCCAATTCTCCTCCTAAAAACATCTCTTTGGTTGGGTGAAACCCTTATGTTTTCATACCAAAAATTTTCAATTAATGTTCTTAATGCATCAACAACAACCTTGTCGTTATGTGGGAGTCTGCCCGAGAATGACCAAAGAGAATTAGTGTTTGGATCCTCAATTTTGTCTCGCCTGTGTAAGGCTCTTTGTAATGTTGATCTACCTATCCTTAATGACTTGCTTGTTTTGCTTACTATATGATATTTTTTCATTTCCTTTCCCATTATAGTTGATGTGAGGACACGTCAAGTAACATTAGCATCTTTACTGTATGATTTTGAATCAATGGATTGGTATGCATCAAATAGATTTCTCACAATGGTTCTCTCAGTACTATTTTCAAATGTTCTCAACCCCACAATTCTCATTGTCTCTCTAAATTTTAGATTCTTAATCATTTCAACAACTACTTGACATCTTCCACTTTGATTTAATTTTTCAAAATAGTTATCCCAAATCTTTTTAAAAATTCTTCTCAATTTATTTCTGACATTTTGTCATGCATTGGCCTCAAAATATTTTTATCAAAGTCAATTAGAAACTTTGGTTTTCTATGAATTATTCTAGGAGGTGTCAACACAACTGCATGCTCTACATTTTCATTAGATGAATTAGGTGCATTTATCTCTATCATTTCAATTGGTGTATGTTGATCATTTTTATTATGTGCATTTTGTTCATTAATGACATCGAATTGAAATGGTGTATTAGATGAATTAGGTGCATTTATCCCCATCATTTCAATTGGTGTATGTTGAACATTTTCATTTTTATTATATGTGTTTTGTTCATTAATGACATTGAATTGAAATAGTGCATTAGATGAATTAGGTGCATTTATCCCCATTATTTCAATTGGTGTATGTTGAAAATTTTCATTTGTTGAATTAGGTGTATTTTTCACATTAACATTAACATTAACATTTTTATTTTCATCACTTACATTTCATGCATTTGATGATGTACCTTGTCATATTCTCCTCATGCGCTCCCTTTGTCTTTCCTTTTATGTCTCTCGTTGTTCAATTGTTCCTCTTTTTTACTTTCCCATTGTTCATATTGAATGGACCCTACGAATAATATCATGAATATAGAATAACATGTGAACATCAAATCCAAAAAATAAGAACAAATCAATCATTTTCTTGAAATCTGAATTTACAATGATAAAATAACATCAAAAACACCAATAAACAACCCAATTAAATCATTGCAAATAAAAAACATGCAAAAAAGTGTGGACATGTCTGTTACTGGCGTAAAATAATAGAAAAGCAGTAGTGGGACCTTGGGACAACTTGCAATAATTATTTTTAGACCATTGACGCAAGCAATGTTTCTAATTCAACAAAACCCGATTAGGTTATGAGGACTTAATGGTTCAACATTCCTCTTTCCTAAGAACATGGTTGGGTTATGAGAACATAAAGGCTCAATGTTCATAATTCCTCATAAATCGATCAGATTCTGAAAAACTAAGAACAAAGGAGGATTGAGAGAGAGAGAGAGAGAGAGAGAGAGAGAGAGATTCCTAATTCAGCATAACCTGATAGGGTTATGAGGACTTAATGGTTCAATATTCCTCTTTCCTCAGAACCCGATTGGGTTATGAGAACATAAAGGCTCAATGTTCCTAATTCCTTAGAACTCGATCAGGTTCTAAGAAAACTACGAAAAAAGGAGGAGAGAGAGCTAAACATAATGTAATTTATTGTAATCCTATTAAAAAAACAAACTTCAAACATTAAACATAATACGTATTGAGAACATAAAGGCTCAATATTCCTAATTCCTTAGAACCCGATCGGGTTCTAAGAAAACTAAGAACAAAGGAGGAGAGAGAGAGAGAGAGAGAGAGAGAGAGAGAGAGAATAGAATACATAATTTTTACTTCTTCATAGCCTGATCAGGTTTTGAAGAAGTGAAAATTGTGCATTTTATTCTCCAGAACCCGATTGGGTTATGTAGGATTTGAAAAAGAACCTTTTTATTTTCAGAACCCGATCGAGTTATTTGAAATTTAGAAACCGGATCAGTGTATGGCTTTGGAAGAGGCTTAGAAATGACCCAAAGGCTTGGAAGCTCATTTTCCCTCCATTTTTGTTATTTTAGACATTTTTTCATCTTGTAAGATGAATTCTTGACTTTATCTTCATCAGGGTCAAGAGGGTAGCTCTATAATTTTCACCATAATCTCATGCATCTTCTTATCTTTCTAACCATATAAATGTTTCTATTTTTGGACAACATTAGCATAGTAAACTTTAATTTTCTTTACCAGTGTCTTGACAGTCCTCACAGACATATGTCTACCATTTTTTTTAATAACTTTTGATATACTTAACCAAATTACAAATAAATTACATATTATTGTTCTACACTTGATTCTATATACTTTAAAAAAAAGTTTTCATTTTTTATTATTTTGATGCAAGTTTTGCCTAGCGCACGAACAGGTACCAAATTTTCAGGATGCGGTCACTTCAAAAAATCACAGAAAAAAATACTCATTAGAAAATTACAAAAAAATACACAACTTCTAGATCTAACTCTTACCTATCATCCTACCAAAGGGATTTGAAAAATGCTGAATATAACTATATCTTTTGTACAACGCACGGAAACAACTATGTTATATTTTTCTAAAAAAATCATAAACAAGTTTTTGTGCGCGGGGGGTTTGACCCTCTTAATCTTATTAGTTTTTTTTTAAATTAGTATTTTAGAAACTAGATTCAGAGTAATACAATTTTTATTTTTTTATACATCTTCTTATTTTGAGTGCATGACCCTCAAACGTTTGTGTTAATTTTAGGTTTACCCGATTTCAGAAATAATGTGTCCACTTATACCCCCTTTTTGGTTCACAACTTGGTGCACATACCCACACATAAGTCCACAATCCATCATGAATCATAAGTGAGCTTGAAAAGTGAAGATTTAGAGGGTTTTATGATGGAAGATGAATCCTTAATTTCTGCATCATTATAAGATAAACCCGATCCCTTCTATATTTCTCTCTATATTGCTGGTTGCAAATTAAGTAATTGTATCATTGATTCAGGAGCATCCGACAATGTGATACCTTCCAAAGTAGTTCATGTTTTAGGAATTTTTATAAATAAACCATCCGGGAAAGTCTAGTCCATGGTGGCAAAACAAATTCCCCTTGTTGACCAATTGAAAGATGATCAAGTTACCTTGGCGACACATCCTCAAAAGAAGTTAAAACTCAATATCTTGGTTGTGGATATTTTGAAAAGTTATAGGATGCTCTTGAGTAGGAGTTTTTGGTTGGACCTTGGTGGCAAGATTAATATGGATATGCCTCATTCTTTGATTCCTATTGGTGATAAGAAAGTCAGACTTGATCCTGAACCCAAGGCAAAATATAAAGTTTTAAAATCCGATGATCCTAGAGTCGAAATCCTCTATGTAGACACCAGTCTAGGAACTTATATGATGGCTTCTGATCCTAAAGATGTATCTGAAGCCCTTACATGTAATATATCAGAGGATTTATTGTCTATTCAGTTTGATGGAAGCTCATTATCTTTTGGCTCAGGCGCAGGAGTGGTCCTGATATCACCTGAAGGAGAAAATTTCCCTAAATCATACAAATTGGCTTTCGAGACTACTAACGATATTACAGAGTATGAAGCTCTCCTTCTGGGCTTAGCATTTACAAAGGAGAAAGGGATTAAGAAACTTATGGTGAAGGGAGATGCATAATTGGTAGTCAATCAAGTGAGAGGACAATACCAAACCAAAAATAAAAGATTAAAAGGATATAAAAACAAGGTATGGGATGACCTTGAATATTTTGATGCTTTCTCAATATTAGTTGTCTATATAGTAGAAATTATTTATCGGCCCAACGTTCCTGATAATGATCAACAATGGAAAGTTTTTTATGAAGACAAACAAATAATTGTTTTCCTTGAAGAGAAAGAACCATTTTCTAACTTAACTTTTGAAGGATCTTACAATGCAAAAGTGAAGGATTAGAAGGGAAAACAAGTGGAACGTCTTGTTCTTATTCAATTGGAAGGAAATGTCATTTCAAAAGGACTAGTGACCTTGGAAGATATGTTTGATAGAAATGATAAAGGAAATAAGGTTTATGGTCACAAGCCCTGCAATTCTTCAGAACATGGAAAAGTGAATATTGGTTCAGAAACAGATCCAAAGTTTGTGCTCATTGGAAACAAACTCTCTCAGAAAGAGAAGGAGAAATTTTTAAACCTGATAAAGGAGTATCAGGATTTCTTTTCTTTGGGCTATGAATACTTAACAAATTTTATGAAATGATAATTCAAACATCACATTCCCCTTAAGTTTGGTTCAACTGCTTTCTAGCAAAAATAAAGACAATTCAATCCCAAGGTGGAAGATGCTATATTTAATGAAGTGGACAAAATGCTTAAGGAAAATATTATCTACTCGATTCATCACTACACGTAGGTTGCAAATATTGTTCCTATAAGGAAAAAGAATGGTGAAATTAGGATCTGTGTAGATTTTTGCAACCTTAATCAGGCATCTCTGAAAGATAACTATGGGCTCCCAGTTATGGATCATATCCTACAAGTGGTATCAAGTTATGAGATGATGTTTATGTTGGATGGCTTCTCAGGATATAACCAAATCAGTGTGGCTTTGGAAGACCAACATAAGACAGCTTTCACCACCCAATGGGGTACCTTTGCTGAAGCAGGAGCACCTTGGGTCATTGGCAATCCCGCTCAACCAAAAAGATGTTTGTTTTATTATTTACTTAATTTGGAGGCTGCTCAGGAAGAACTCTGTTACTCGGGCTATGTTGCTCGGTAATGCTTGTTTTGGGTTGGTCTCTGTTGCTCAGGTTTTGTTTCTTGGGCATGCTTATTTTTGTTGCTCGCATTTTGTTGCTCGGGCATGCTTGTTCATGTTGCTCGGTTTTCTCTTCTCACGCTTGGGTTTTTTTTCCTGTTGCTCAGGGTGTTCTTTGCCTGAGTCACTCTATTGCTCGGTCAACCTTTGCCCGAGATGCTTATTTTGGAGTTAGATATGGTGGCCGACTTCTTCAGTTAATTTCAATGGCTTAATTGGTTTGGGGTCTCTCATTGGGATCTGTGTGGACCTAAATCTGGGCCTCACTTATGGATTTGAGTGCCAACCTCTCTTGGTGGACTCTTGTATATATTTGTTTCTATGTTCTTAGTTTTAGGCAGTCTAGAGGAAAGTAGTGTAGACTGGATAGAAGATAGAAGGTTGAATTATTTGTAAGCAAGTCTATGACATCGCATGTATAAAGATCAAATTGTAATTCACTAAATGTATATGGCCGAAACTGGGAAGGCCTTACAACCCAACATGTAATGAGTTTGTTCAATTACTAAAAAGGATTGTTGTTGTTTCTTCTCTCACTGTTGTTGTTGCTTCCGCATTGTGTTGTTGGCAAACTGGTTTGGTAGTTGGAAGAGCCCTTGGCCCCATTATCAACCCTCCTTGTGTCATTTTCATACAATACTAAACTCAGGGTCATATCGTTCTTTGGTCAAATCAACTTTTTAAGAAAATTTGTACCTGATTTCTCTGAAACTACAAAAATAATTGTGGAAATGATGAAAGGTGACATAAATTTCAAGTGAACAGATAAAAACCGTAATCTCCAATGCCCCTACTCTTTTCTATCCCAAAATTTCCAAAGATTTTCACCTATATTGTTATGCATCTGAAAGTACTTTGTCTACAATATTGACTCAACCAAATGATGAGAAAGATGAATTCCCTTGAAAAAGCATGAGCTTAAATATTCCCTAATTGAGAAGAACGCTTATGTGGTAGTCAAAGCAATAAACCAATTCCTCTTTTACATTCTGAGTTCTCATGCTAAAGTATTTGTCCCTGATACAACTGTGAAGACTATCCTTACACAATAAGAGATTGGACTGAACAAAAGGGCTTCTTGGATAGCCAAAGTTTAGGAGCATAAATAGGATATTAAATCAAAAAAGATTTTGAGGGGAAGGGGCCTATGTAAGCTGATAGCAGAAGGAATTCCTGAAGAAAAGATAGCCAAAGAAGAAAGTATGTCGATGGTTTTATTCGTTAGCAACACCGATGACTGGCTCTCTAACATTGCCTACTTCCTGACATATGGAGAATGCCCATCTCAATTGTCACCAAGAGAAAAGAGGAAATTAATTCTTAAATTAGTAAAGTACATTATCTGGGGTGATAATCTGTATAAAAAAGGGATAGACGGTACCTTCCTAAGGTGTGTAGATTATGAACAAAAGGAAAAATTGCTTCAATCTTTTCATAATGAGGCATGCGGAGGTCACATTTCCACTTCGGTTACAACATATAAGATTTTAAGAAACTATTACTATTGGCCCGAGATGTTCAAATATGTAGGGGAATGGGTCAAAAGATGTGAATTCTATCAGCAATTTAAAGGGAAAGTTCAACTTGCAACACTACCTCTCAAACTAGTAGTAATCGAAGAGCCCTTTCAGCAATGGGGTCTCAATTTTATTGGACCTATAAATCCACACTCAAGTGCAGGTCACACACACATATTGATGGTGACCAATTATTTCACCAAGTGGGTAGAGGCCTTGCCATTTAAGCAAATGACTTCAGAGGTTGTGTGTGATTTTGTCAAAAATAATATTTTGGTTAGATTTGGAGTCCCCACCAAAATTGTTGTCGACAATGCTACAAATTTATAATCTCAAGAAATAAGATCTTTTTTCTATAAGTATGGTATTATAATATCTCATTCATAAGATTACTATCCTTAGGGTAATGGTTAAGCAAAGGCGAGTAGCAAAAACATTGTGTCCATTTTACAAAAGTTGATCAATGAAAATCAGAAGTTGTGACACAAACATCTATATGAAGCATTGTGGGCGAATCAGATAACCAGGAAAAGGGCTATAGGTATATCCTCATTTGAGATCCTATATGATGCAGAAGCTAAAATGCCTCTCCCTCTTGAACTCTCTTCTTTTAAATTACAAGATGCTATTGAAAATTATGAGTTCAGTGATCTCTTGAAAAATGCATATTGCATTTAACCAAGTTAGAAGAAGAGAGATAAATGGTTGTGGACAGGATAAAGGGACATCAGGCTCGTGTGAAGAAATTATTTTACAAAAAGACTAATAAAGGGTATTTCAAGAAGGTGACCTTGTCCTGCTTTGGGATAAGCGTCGAGAACTAAAGGGTTTGCATGGTAAGTTTGATTCCCTATGGAGGGGCCCTTTCCAGATCAAGGAAGTGTGTGGAAAAGATGCATTTATTATTTCTTATCTAGATGGTACACAATTGCCTTTACCTTATAGTGGGTAGCATTTGAAGCACTATAACTAGTAAGGTGGTTGGTCCACCACCTTTGTAAATAGTCTAGTTAAAAGTTTTTGTCATGGATTGTTTGCAAGTGTGTGATCTTTTTAATTTTTGGTTTGTTTGCTTCTTGTTTATGAAGCTAGTCCTTATGCTGTCTCCTCTGTGACTCTATTTCCCAATAATAAAGTGTTGTTCCTTCCCATTTTTAGGTTCTTTATACGTCCCTTATAGTCCTTGTCCCCAGATAGAACCATCTTCTGTCGTGTTTTCTTCAATAGACAAATTTTCAAATTTTTTCCATTCATGTCCAAGGTTATTTGTGGGGTCAAAAAATCTGTATATTTGCATATATTTTCTGTGATCTTTCAGTCAAGTTTTCAAAATCTCATCATTTTGGGTCATGAATAATTCAAAACATGTCAAGATTTGAGCTTGAAAAAGAGTATTAATTCATGGGGTTCCTGGTGTTTTCATGTGTCCAAAATCCCTGGCTTGTTGTCAGCTTTGTGTTGCACTTTGAATTTCTCAAATCATTGTTGCGAGTCAAAAGTTACGCCATCTTGAAGTTGGTGTTTTAATCTTAATAAAGGAGGACATGTCATCGTTGGCCCATAGAATACTAGATAGTGGATTAGCACATGCAATATGTTACCCATTGATAGTACAATGTCCTGAATTAGTTCTAGAGTGCATGAAGGCATATGAGCCAGATACTAGAGAAATCAAGACATCAGAAAGCAAGGTGGTGGTGAGATTGGATCTGGTCTCTGTCTCTATTTCAATCAAACTTCCAATTAGAGATGAGTTCACAGAGACTTTTATAGAGAGTTCTCAAGGTTATTATTATAAAAAAGTGTTTGAACACCGTAGCTAGGAGTTGGTTGGACCCTCCAAGGAAAGGATAGTCACAATTGCCCAAAACACCGCACAAGACACTTTTCACCGAGGACATCTTGGATATGATAGTTCTTCTCAATAGATTAGTTGGAAATGCAAGTGCTGAATGTTTTCAAGATTGGATGTTTTTATACATCAATACAATAACTACCCGTAGTAAATTCATTGATTGGGGAGAAATAATCAGCGATTGTCTTCATAATCAGTTAACTCAATTTGGGTTAAATAAGAGGTTTCATATATCTTCTTACCTCATGTATGCAATTTTCAGCATGAAAGCTTGGCTATGTGTTAATCCTCATGGAAAGTATAATGAAACCTCTCAAATATACAATTACTACCCTCAATTTCAGTTAAAATAGAGTAATGTACATTTTTCCAAGGTGAATGATGCCTTTGCCATGCTCGCGACCTAAGAATTACAAGGAAAAATAGGACTTCAAATATCTCCTAAAACAACTAGTCTTGTCAAAACATATGGAATTTATTTCACACAATTTCCTTGTTTCACGTACATTCGGGTTGGAGGCTTTTAGGAATGTCCTTATATGCTCCCTCGCTTTGTTGATGATAAAAATGGTACTTACAGAAGTCTGTGGGCAAATTGGTCAAGTGAATAAAAAGTGTAAAAATAGGGCAGTGAACCTTATTCCTTTGTCAATTGACATAGGACACTATAGCTACAATTCTTCATGGGATGCATAGAATATTGAAAGTTCTATTGTTAAGTTGACTCTTTACTCTTATGAGAGTCGATTCCCATTTGATAGTAAAGGATATGTTAAGAATCATTTGGTACTAGGACCTGGGTATGTTCACTTCCCAGCTATGGAATATTATTAGGAAGATTATGAAGACAACTTTGAGGTAAGAAAAATAGACTGGATGAGGTTCACAGTCCAACATATCATTGATTTTAAAATGGGATGAGATGTGACATGCGTGCGAGAGGATGGATCAGATTTGATTGATCCTTTCTATTTTCAAAGGATTCAGTTGTTAGAATTACCTTATATTAGTTGGTCTCTACCAGAAGTGAAAAATCTGAAAGAAAGGACTTTCTATGTCATCCAAAGAATAGAGAAATGGTTAAAGGGTAAAGTCAAAGAACCCACATCTACTAAATCAATAGGGAAAGGTAATTCTGCTAAGAATAGTAATTCATAAGAAGACACATCTAGGACAATCACCTCACATGTTTCACCTACTACTGTTGGTTCACAAAAAAATGCACATGGAGGGGGTGATTGCAGAGATCCCAACAAAAGAGTGGATTTGGCTTCAACATGTGAACTCAATTGTATAATTAAAAAAGAGAGGTCAAAACCTAATGGAAAGACCCTCAATCCCATACAAGAAATGGTAAATGAAGCTTATGAAATAAATACTTTGCCATCATCATTTGTAGATGAAATGGTCCATTCTTTGACTTCTCCTACAAGAACCCCATCTCATCATGATGTTAACATGTCTCATGAAATCCCCATCCTAGGCAATACAATTGAACAAGTGCTCTCACCTTTCAAATGCCCTGGAAGCAATAGAACCATCTGTAACTTTCTCAACCTCCTCACTACAACAAAGTTTAGAAAGAAAGAAAAATAGGGTTATTCAATTGGAAACACCAAGCATAGACGGAGTCACTGATTTGATACATAAGGTGCAAAAGTGAAAAAGACCAAAGTGGTTTCCAGGTTGGTAGTGAACCCATCTACAAGCAACTTTTTTGTTGAAGTTGCACAACCTATTTCAGAAAAGAATATCAATGAAGCAAAAGAATTTGATTTTAATATAGCTCAAGTGGATCTAGGCCAGGTTACACGTGAAGGTAAAGTTCATAATTTTTAGGTGTCTGCAAAAATCCTAGTTGAACAATCAAACAAGGATAAGCAAACTAAAGATCAACTCAAGCATCAAGTCCAAGCTTTGTCTTCATGTCTGCGATCAGTGGTAGGTGATTCATTTCCAACTCTTGAGTCCTCTTATACAGGAGCAACTATTGATCCTAAAGAGATATTAGGTAAAGGTACCATTGAGAACATTAAGAAGTGCTAAACCTATGGAAAAATGGTAGATGATTGGATCGACCACATGAACCAACAAGCATCTAATTTGTTCACCAATATAAACAACATGTATGTGAAATCAACTTCGATAGAACAAGGAATCCCGAAGGAGCTAGGAATTAACAAAGAGCAACAATTGTTTTGGAAAGAAATTGTTGGTAACCTTAAAGAGATTAAGGAAATGGACAATAGTACAATCAAATCTCTTAAATTGTTTCCAAGTGATGAAGATGAATAAACTGATATGTGGCTGGACAATATCGAGTGGAAATGCATAAATATGGATCAACTAAGAGGTGAACATGAAAAACTTTTGAATAATTCTAAACAAATCAAAGTCAAAGCCTTAGGTAATTTGCCAATAGTTATTGATGACTTTCTAATCAATGAGGAAATACAAGATCCAGATGTGCCTACCATCCTAAAGAGTGTGGAATTAAAGATCATTTCATAACTTAATGATAAACACCACTTAGGTGCTGATATTAAGATGGGTCTAAGTATTCTTTCAATGGGATTAGATTCGTGTATCTTTTATTCACCAGGCTACAACAAGGATGTGGATGAAATTTGGTGAGATCATGACAAATGTAAGATGAAGATGAAAAGTGTAATTATTATAAAAAAACAATTCCTTAGCTCAAGTAATTAAATCTTTTAGAGCATACAAAACATGGGCGTCACAACCTCAATCTACTAAAAAGAAAATCATAACATGAGACACTAGTGCAAGTGCTTGAGAGTTAATCTTAGAAGTTAACTAAAGTTGGTTTTGGCCTTATTTGTATATTTTGTAAATTTTCAACTTTAGGACCGATTTTTGGTTTGAGTTAAGATCCTATCTTTTCTTTGGTTATGGTTAGGCTTTAAAAGTTGGAGTTATATAAAGTTGGAATTAGTTATGAAATGCTTTTTAAGTTTCCAAACTCTAACTTTTCAAGTAGTTATGATCCAGAAAGTTAGTTACGTTGAAAGAGCTTATAAATATCATAAGCGAGTCATGTAAATGGGTTTTTTAAGACTTAATAAATTTGGGGAGAGCAACAATGATACAACTTCATAAATTAATGCAAAGCAATATAGCGATCTATTACAGATTTTGTTCCTTTTTTCATAAAGACAAACTGCCAAGATCTTTGATTTATGTTATGATAAACCTTCTTTTGGTATCTTAAGGATGTGTAAATGATATAAAATCAAATTTGCATCAGTGGTTGCTACATGCGTAGTCTTTAGTTTCTAGTGGTGATATTCATTAAGATAAATTTTAAGCTCCTGAAAAGTGTGTATAGTCAAAAAATGGAAGCACTTCCATTATGGACTGGTTTAGCCTTCCGAGTAAGTGGTTTGGGGTCATGTCAAGTGCCTTGAATGGGTCTCTGACTTGGATATGGCTTTCTCCCCTATTCTACCCCATTTCCCACTTTTCTCCGACTTGTTTCTGACATCCTAAACTGCAAAACTGAGATTTTTGACCTCAGGGTCAAAATCGACCTTTCTGGGTCAAGGTCGACCTCAACCTTGACCTAGGTTGAGGTTGACCTTGACCTTGAACTAGGTCAGTATTGAACTTGATTTTGACCTAAGGTCCAGGTTTCAAGTTTCTTGGGTTTCTGGATGTCAGGCTTCAGAAAAGTTCATTTCCCGCTTCCGGGTCGGCTGTTTTGGGTTCTGAAATGATGAATCTTAAATTATATTTTATATAGGTCCACTTATAGGGATATAGGTCTAATTGGAATTTAATTCTCCTATGTAGGCCTCTCTAGAAGATTGTGCCCTATATTGGTATATAAGGAAGCTTTCTCCTCTTATTTTCTCTAAGTAGAATCTCAAGCTCTAAGTGAAATCTAAGTGTGAAGGACAAGCTAAGAAACAAGATTTGAAGCAAGCTAAATATCTATTGAAGCATTCATCTACTCTCAAGCATCCAAGCATCCAAGCATCTTCAAGCACTCAATTCATCAAGGAGATCCATTGGTAGCCATTGAAGGATTCAAGCTCTACGGAGTCCTCTTGTTGTCCTCTTATTGAAGATTTCTCCATCCACATTTCTCCAAGCCTCTTCCTATTCCAAGATCCATTCAAGATTGGTGTTGAAGATCTACAAGCAATTGATTTGAGACATCCTTCATTTTACATTCTATATTCTACATCCATTTGGTGCATACATACTTGTGGATACACAGTTTCGAATCTGCCACAAGGATTTCTATACAAGCAAGGTGAATTTGTGCATTTACTTTGCTTACTTATGCAATTTCAATTATACTTTAAGGTTAATTCCAAAGCCGTGGTTTGACCAAGGCAAACCCTCCCCCAACAAACAAATCATTTTTCTTTCAGGGACAGGTTCATAACAACGAATTGAGGTGTAGATCCAGATACCCTTTTCAGCGAACTATCAGGATCTGGAAACAAATTTTTTGTCTGAGATTTTGGGTCAAAGTTGACATTTCTCTCTGGGTCAGAATCAGAGATTTCTCTCTGGGTCAGAATCGGAAATTCTGGGTCAAAGTCAACATTGACTTGAGGGTAAAAATAAGAATTGAGCCAGATCGGAAAAATATTTCTGGGTTTTGTCGATCTCACAGTTTCGGTTGAGAAATGCAAAAATAATAGTTTCTGAGACCGTTTGACAGGGTTTTCAGCAGATTCTTTTTTAGAGGTATGTATTTTATTCCATTATTCTTTGCAAACATTTCTAGATTTACACCCCTTATCATAACAATCAAATGTATGTGGATAATATGTGCATAGGGTCACTTTTATGAGCAAATCTCCATTGTTCTAAACCCTATCCATATTTTCACATTACAAAGTGTTTGTATATTCATTTTCAAAAGCTTTCAAATAAGTCTTTGTTAGTACATAAGTTATAATCTGAAAAATCAATATTAAATCTACCGACGGTGCTACCCCTCTATATGTAGAAGAAGATCATATTCTCAGTGACCTATCCAACTATTGAGAAATAGTTTGTCACTATTTCATTGGGCCTAAAATACATATATTTTAAAAGTGGCAAATATGTTTACCAACAGATTTTATAATTATATAATTAAATTTTAATATTTTTACTTAGAACCCTATTAATTAAATCAATCTTTTAATTAATAAATCTCTCTCCATATATAGAAAGCTCATTTACCCAAATCATAGGCCACAATTATGTAGATGTAAAAAGTGAATTTATATCATTAATGGAGTGTATTCTTTGGTCAAATGAAATCTTACCTCACATAACTAAGATGAACCTCATTATGGTTCAAATGATAGACACAATAAACTAAATTATATATAAAGAGATTCCGCACACAAATGTCAACTAAATAGTATTGTACCATCCAGCCAAATAGTATTGTACCATTCAAGAGCACATGGAAGACCATTATTCAATTGAGAAGAGACGCCCCAAAAGGGCTCTTTTTCAAGAGTCCTTGAATCTCTAGGAGATGCACCTAGATTCATGGTGAAACAATTACATTAGAACATGCATTGATGAAGAATATTCAACTTAAAAAACATTAAAAAAATAATGTTCCTACTGAAAAGGATAGAGCATCCTAAACGGCTATGTTTTCCATCATCAAGTAGCTGAATAAAGTGAAACCATAATCCCATCATTTGCTTTGAATTACTACTTGGCATCTACCGAGGTTAATAAAAAAATATGACCGTTGGGGAAAAAATACATAATTACAATATTTTCAAAATACGGCCAATTAAAATTAATTTTATTAACGACTTTTCTCCGTCGTATTTAATTACGACATTTCAAAATACGGTCAAATTCAAAATAATTTTATCTACGACTTTTTCCCGTCGAATACGGCGCAAAACTTGTACTGTGCTGACTTCGTTGCCAACGTTAAACAACTCGCACGTTTTATCCACCTAATATGATAGGAAAAGGAAAATGCATAGAAGTAGTCGTTGGAAAGAATGAGCTGCGTATCCTTTAACGATTCAGGCCTGCAGGCTTTTTTGGACAGACAGGTTCGTCTGGTAGCTGCTGTCATTCTCTGGTTAAATAGTGCGCACATCAATTGAATCCAACGGTGTAGCGGCTGAACGGATGCGTACGGTTTAACGATGCATCACAAGTTATAAACAGGCCGGCTATTTTGCCGTTGAGCAGTCGAGCACGTGATCCGGCTCCGCGTTATTGCGTTTAGTGGAGGCTTAAAAAGTGCTCAGGTTTCTCGCATCGGACGGCTTCCACGATACAAGTTGCCGTCCAGTTAATTCGACGAAGGGGTCCACGTCGGAGACAGGGTCAGACGTGGCAGAGCTCAGCATTGGGCCTGTAACGAACAGGTCACATGTTCGAATCCCCGTACTCCTCCATAAGGAATGCAAAACACTCCACAATGCCGTTAATCGATGTGAGTAGTTGATGGTACCCTGATTACCGACACGTAAACAATGTGAAAAATTTACGTTTCAGTTTAAAATCACGGAAACCTATATTTTCTTCAGCTAATACACGTATCATCCAAAGGGTAAATTGTGGTGTAAATAGTGGCACAAGGATATGGTGAGAATGTAGCGCGCTCAATAATACATTTTATGTGGACACTAAAATAGAGCTAGCTCTACATTGGCCGTATCCGGAATCGAACCTGCAACTGATCCTCACATTTTTTCGGCCGTCTTTTCGAGTTTATTTACCAGGATTGTCTAATTAGATATTTTTCTGTATTATGAAACTCCCTGAAGAAAATCTTAAGCTATTTGTAGCATTTGTGATACCAGAATTGCGATTTCCGTCTTTTTCAGGTTTTCGGTTTCTCTCATGTTTCAGGCGCTAGTAGTGTTATGCAAATGAATTTTCAAGCTTTTAGTTAATAGTTTTCATGTTCAGCACCGCATTTTGAAAAGTTTGAGACTTTTCCAGTATTTTTTGGCAATTTATAGAATCCTTAAGCTTTTGTCTCTTACATTCGCCGTTTTAATGTGCAGATTGTAAATTTGAACCGTGCGACTTGTTGTGGTCTTAGTTTCTTGTAACGTTGCTCTGAAACGGTACATTTCCTATGTCCCGAGGTTTTGACTGTAAATTATTTGTGTACTGATGTGGTCTCCGCGGTCTGATTTTGCCGTGTTCGGAAGTCGCAGATTTTAATCTTTTATTTTTGTATATCACATGACATTTGGCTGCGTCGTTGTTTGGTAGGTTATGTATCGGTAGTTGATGTTTCCCATACTTAGATAGGAAATCTCTCAAAATGTATAGTAAAAGGGAAGCAAAATCTGAAAGAATTCTCTGGATAGGGTAGGTAGAGAGTAAACAAAACAAACCAATGAAGTTTGAAACGGTGAAACAGTGAATGATTTCCTGTCGCCTCTGTTTTGACTGCAGGAAGGCTGTGCGTCCGTCTGTGTGCTCCGAATCTTCTATCGGGCTATATTTAGCAAAGGGAGTTTTGGTTTTTACTGAAACGGAAAAGACTAGCCAATGATCGTTCACAATTTGTGTGGAACAGGTGGAATCGAGCTGGCTTTCCTACTTTCATATAAAACTAACAATCCGAACGTTTTCACTCATTTGGAGTTGAAAAACAGTTTAAATGATGAAAAGTATGGATGTCCCAATTGAGCGAAAGCTCAGTTTAATGGAGGAAATGCTCGATTCAATGAAGAAGTACGAGGATCGATCCAGTAATGCCCCTCCTGCATTGCCTCAGCGACCGACTTCGAAAGGAAGACTTCCCTCAGCAATCAGAACAGGGAATGTTTTGCAGACCCAGATTAATCTTAATAATGGCGAAGATCAGAGCCGGCCCGTGTCTTCAAATTTGTTTTCCAAGAAGATTCCTGATGAAAAGACAGCAAATTCCGTACCAGGTGATAGAAATCTTTGCTATGCAGAGGTTAACAGAAATTATGTCAAATCTATTAATAGTTCAAAAGCTGGAAGCAAACGTGAACCTGATCTGGAGACGGTTTGCAATGGTAATACACCAAATAAAAGTGGGCTCAAGACGGCCAATGAGGGGAGTTCTACTGAATCGCCATACAATAAAAATGAAGATTCATCGGAGCGTTCTGGTGAAAGTGATGATTCAGATGCTGGTGACTTGTCCACCGTATCTGCAGATGACCATGGAGACCACAAATGGGTAGAGGACATGTCTGGCATACAAAAGGTGAGATTCCTCTCTGTTACGACCTTTATGATGAATACGTTTTCACCTACTAGAAAACTATTGTGGCCCTGTTAACTCCATTACTAAAAGAAATTAGTTGCCCAATAACGGAATACGTGCTTGCTTGATTGTATTCAATGGTCTTTAATCTGATAAAACATCTTTTTGCCTTCTGATGTCTCATTTGTTCAAAAGAACAATCGGATATTGGAGATTCTTTAGAGTGAAATATATCTTTAGCAGGTTGAATCACTGAGATTCTTTGTTATCCTTTGTTATGAGTTCATGCTGACAATTGAATAATTGTTTTCAACTTTTCTTCTCTAACAAGTTGGATGTATCATCAGTTTAGTCACTTATTAAGATTACAACTTTCACTGTTAAAGCTTGCTTTTGGTTTAGTGTTAAAGCCGATGCTATTAAGAATTTATGCCAAGAAAATAGATAAATGCCTTTAGTTTTTCAAAATCCTGCTTGAAAGCATTACCATAAACTTGCTATACTCTTAGAGTGAGTCATCGTTAATCTCAGTAACTCTATAAATATAAATATTCTCTAGGATTGAGACTTCAATTGCAGCTGTTTCTAATTTTTATTTTTATATTTGTAAGATATTTGTCAGAGTGGACGTTGGTAGAGCTTGTGGCTGTACCATGTAACTGCTATCTCTGGCATCAGCAAGAAGAATTTGCAGAATTTTACTGGGAATTTCAAATTTATGTCCTAAGGGCATGTCTATAGACCAATTGGTAGCTACTGAGTGCTTGGAGGTTAGAGGTTGGCAGTTTGAATCCTATGCCCCTGGGAGTTTCCCTCACTTCAGCTGGACTTTACTGAGAATAGGCAGGTTTGTAGTGGCTGCTAACCAGAATCAGAAACGCTATAGAGCAATTGACAGCTACTGAGTGCTTGCTAGTTAGAGGTTGGAGTTTGAATCCTATGCCCCAGGGAGTTTCCCTCACTTCAGCTGGACTTAATTGAGAATAGGCAGGTTTCGGGTGGCTGCTAACCAGAATCAGAATCCTAGTAAGTTCAGATGTTGACGGATGAAGCAATAAAAGTGTTAGTTACTGGGGCAACCTAGATCAAGGGGCCTAATGCAGGAATACCCAATCTAGCGGTCTACATTCACATTCCACACAAACCTATGCACACTGAGTCTTGTTTTGTAATAAATACGGTAAAATAAATCCAAAACGAAACATCCCAATCAAAAATATCCTACAACATGTTTTAATAAGCTGCAGGAAATATAAAATAAAAAGCATGTTATGATAAGCATATTGTAATAAGCATGTTACAAGAGAAGCTAGATTGTATATTACAAAAAAGATAAGTCAGTGGTCCCATATATTTCCCTTAGGATTCTCGCATTTTCAACAGTTTCATAGTGGAATCTTTACATGTTCTAGAGACTGTAAAATCAGGAAGCTACCTTCGCCTGGGTATTGTTAAAATTAAGGAGTATCTTCTGCTTCTTGTTTCTCTTGTTAAATTTCAAATGAATGATTGATCTTGATCCCTAGTTTGATTTAGTTGACATTAGACTAGATGGGTCACAAATATCTGTCATATATAGAAATGCCACCATACTTTTATGCAATCAATAAAAAACTACAGGATGTTGAGAAACTGGGTAAGCAACACATTGACAATGATGTATAGTGAATAGATCTGTTGAGAACATGTGATAAATCATACAATGGAATTAAGAAGTAGCAAATTTAAAACAAGAACACAAAAGATAACACTAGATTTATGTGGAGAAACTCTTTTGGAAAAAAAAACTCCATTATCAACTACAATGCAATCAACTCTTTCTTTAGTTTGGTAAGAATCTGGTAGCACCCCTTCTCAAAGCTCTACTAAAAACCTTTAGAGACCAATAATGTATTAATATTAAGAATATGAGCACATCAGTACTATCAACAATTTGGTAGCATAACCTTTCTCAAATCTACAAAGAACCTTAAAACCTCTATCTATATAGAGCAAGAGGAAAGAGGAAATCACAATTGGTATCTAAAACAATTGAACAAAACCATGGGCCCACAAGCATTTTGCCATGAATATATTGTCTCTATAATTTACACCCTTACTTTTTTCGAAAGTCTTCTGAATGCTAGATGTATAGTTAGAAGATAAACGACAATAAAGAATTGGAAATCCCAAGATAATATTTGCAGCAAAGATAGTAGAGAAATATGCTCAATATTAAATAAACTCACAACTAGAAATGTATATCAGATTTATTACAATTTGTAGACAGCAATATAAGATCAATTTCAACAATACACAGATGGCCACATGGCTTCAAATAAATAATACAAGTATACCTGTATGATTTGAATATTTGCAAGTCTGATTTGTGCTCTAAAACAGCAAACTGGAAGCTCACAAACTTGGATGCCACACCTCCAGGACAACTCCTCCCACGAACTGAATGCCACTTTGTAGATAAACCCTAAGTACCTCCAAATTCAGCAAAAAACCCTTTCAAACTGGATTCGTGGCCTCCTCACAACTCCCATGCCTCACTCTGGCTTGTACAACCAGCAAAGGGAAGAGGCGGCTAGTAGATAGTATAATAACCAGACCTGATTTTTTTTAAAAAAACAAATAGGTTTGCAAGTTTATGGAACCAACGAAAGTGGTTTGCTGTTTGGTGCAATCAGATTCTCATTCACAAGCATAATATATATGCAACACAATATAAAAGCAGTGAGCTGATAATAACTAGTCTTCATTCAATCATTATTAAACACATTCAAAGATATTACAAATCATATTTAAACATATTGTAGACCTGTTACAGACTTCTAGGTGTGAGAGATAACTCTCAGAAATTAGACCCAGCACCATTAGACTTCAAGTATGACAAAGGCGATTTCTTTGAGGTGGTATTATATGTGTCCAACAGCTCCACATCTACTCCAGAAAACCTGTTTGCAATCAGCAATATCAAACTCCAATGCCAACCCCTTTCCAATGCTTAGAAATGCAGATTCAACACTATCAAGCTGGGCGCTAACTCCTAGGGCCGATTTAGAGCTAGAAAATACAATGCTTTGCAAAACCCTCATGCAATGTATCAGTCCTCATTGCCCAGCAGCAAGGAATCCATTTAGAAAATACCCAGAAGTGGATGTAAACCTCTCCAAGAATTATGATAAAAAATGTGCTTCGGCCACCATGAATAATCACTTCCAGAAATCTGCTAATAAATTCCAGCACATTGAAATTGAAGCCAAACATGCCATAACTCACTCCAAAATGAAGAATGATCACTAATACACTGAAAACCACGCACACCAAACTGTAGACTGAAAACCCATGTCACAACACGCTGAAAATCTTTACCTTCACACCCCAAAACACACACCAAAAAACTTCAAAGCTCTGATCTTCTAACAATAACCAGCTCGAGTGGGTATTTCACCACCGAAACCGGTGTCCCAGCTGAGGGTATTCGTCCTCAAACCGGTAGATTGTCCTTCCTGGAAACACTCCAGCAGCACTTTGCTATGTTGCCAAAAACAAGATTTTCAAATGAGAGCCAAAATGTTCTTCTAAAGAAGAAAGGAGAGGATTAGGGCAACACAAATTTGAAACCATTTTTATCTCCAAAACAACACGCCTCTTTTAGGTTTCTTTTAATTTAATTTTAATCTCCTTATATCTCCCTTCCTAGGTGTCCACCCTCCTTTACTTTTTAAATTGCATTTTTAAAACATTTTTGCCCTTTACCTTAGGCATCCACTTTTCAAAGGCATAATGTTAGCCTCATGTCAAGGAAATACATTGGCGCCCTTTTAAAACAACATCCTTTGACTAGGACATGGGGTACTTTTGCAAGAGACTTAAAAGCAACATTTAAAAGGTTTAATAGGGCCAATAAATCAAATATTTCTTCAAACTCACCAAAGATATAGTTACAAGCTCTGCACTACTACTAAAGAACTGATGGACCACTAACTTACTATAAATAGTAAGTACTCAAAGTAGCTCCCTCCTAAAAAATAGAAACCCTGTTGGAAAGCTCTAGAAACTCCTACATGAACTCAACCAAGACATAGAGTCCCTTAACCTAGACCACTTAACCTACCAAAACTAAAAAATAGTTAGATGGATTAACCATCTAATTAAGTGCAAAGAGGGGACATTACAGATAGGATGAAATATGGGCCAAATAAACCTCCAAATCTGCCTTCCTTATCTCCACTAGTCTATCCTCTAATTTCTTCAATCCAAAACAGCAGATTCAAACTAGATGCCTGGCCTCTTTACAACCCCATGCCTCATTTTGGCTTGTACAACCAGCAGGTCCTAACAGATAGGATGAAACATGGGCCACATAAACCTTCAAATCTGCTTTCCTCGTCTCCACCAATTTGCCGTAAACTGAAATTCGACAATGAAGCTCAAATGTGATCTCTGGATGAAACCACTAAACAAATCTACCTCAAAGGATCTTTCAACATTGAATTAGATGTGCTTTGTGAAGGTTATCGTCCTCACAAAACCATGTCCAAACCAATAGAACCTTGTTATCAAAATCTCCAAAACCTGAAAGAAAGAAATGAGTACAAGGGGCTTCTTTTAATATCCACAACCAAAACCCATGCCACAATCATGGTTGTAGTATTTTATTTTTTAATTTAATATCCCCTTATGTCTCCCATGTAGGTGCCTAACCCTAGGAACCACTTAATTTAACATTTAAAAATAACACCTTATATTCCCTAGGCTCTCAAATAGAGTTGCTTTATAAAATTAAATAACGTTAATGACAACTTTGGACATCTTTAATCCATCAACATTAATTTCAATTAGCAATTGACCCGAGGTAGTACTACTGCCAATCGACTAAGCTGGTGTCTAGAATGTCACTAAAAATGGACAAATTGTTTGAAACCCCTAAAAAAAGTGTCATAATGCAAAACTTAACAACTTGAGCTCAAGGCAACACCTGATAACGCCGAAATAGTTATATAGGTTGATCACCTAACCCTCACCCTAGCCTACAAGAAACCTTTGAATAGAATAATAGTCATCATGTTGTCAATGCTTAGGAAGGGGACATGACAGTCTCAAGATAGAAAGTAACCACCACAAGCATTTTTTTACCTCATTCCCTTAATAGCAAAATTGTAACTCCTTAGTGCCCTACAAGGCACTATTTATGCAATACACCCAACTGCTCCATAAAGGAGATACTCATTTACATTGTAAATCATTGACTCATAAATTCCATTACTGACCGTTGAATTGGAACTATAACTCCCTACTCTATGCTTCCTTGCAACAATAGACCAAGTCTTGAAGAGAATAACCCTCTATTTAATGCCTTCTTGCAACAATGAACCACAATCCAAGTACAACTTGAACTTTGCTAATGTATGCATGATTCTAAGCATTTCTTTGTCATAAATAGCGTAGTTCTTCTCTGATTCTTGAAGCTAGTGAGTGACTCTTGAATGCTATTGGGTGTTTATCTTGCATTAATATTGCTCTAATGTCTTCTCTTGAAGCATCACATTTTAATTCAAATGGGAGAGAGAAATTAGGGATGGCTAATATGGGATAGGATCTCATTGTCTTTAAGGTTTTCAAAATCTTTGTATACTTTCTCACGCCATGAAAATGCTCCTTTCTTAGTTAATTCCTAAGTTACTTGTTTGGGTTCAGGTTTGTGGGTTCAGTTTCTGGGTTTAGTCAATGTTTATTGGGTTCGGGTCCATTTTGGGTTTGTCCTTACAATATAAAAATCCAAAATTTATACATATTTGCATCAATAATTAACCTCAAAATATTACCACCATATTAATAGTCAAATAAAATAGCAAAATACACCATATTAATCGTCAAACATTAGTCAAACTTGACTATCATATATATATATATAATGACTAAAAATAATAATGTTAAGTGTCAATAATCAACCATCAAATATCATATGAGTCGTCAAAAATATCATCACCACCATCCATATTAGATGATGTATTTAGTGGAAAATTAGAAGAATCAAATAATAGCACTAGCACTACCACCGGCACTAGCATTGGCATTAGCGCTCTCAGGCTCACTAGTTGGCTCGTAGTCATCGTCAACATCAAGTACAACAAAGTGGGTAGTGGAAGTATCCAATTCATTGCACTCTGTCTTTGATACTCTCTCCTTTCTTTGAAGTTTGTTTGTGTATAAGGAGCCACATGTTTGAATGCACATACACCAAGTCCTTTGCCTTTTTTAGTGTAGTTTCTTATGTTTTATTGAGTGGATGGGAGGATTATGTGCTCCAATTCCTCTTAGATGTAGATGACTCAACCTATTAAGACAAAATTAGAGAGTTAAAGTGTTTAAAAATGTTTAAATTTAAATTATAAATAAAATGTTAAAAGTGAAAAGATTTTTTTCTATAAAATGTTTGAATGCACATACACCAAGTCCTTTGTCTTTTTTAGTGTAGTTTCTAATGTTTTATTGAGTGGATGGAGGATTATGTGCTCCAATTCCTCTTAGATGTAGATGACTCAACCTATTAAGACAAAATTAGAGAGTTAAAGTGTTTAAAAATGTTTAAATTTAAATTATAAATAAAATGTTAAAATTGAAAAGATTCTTTTCTATAAAACTTGTGATAAATTTTGATTGTAAGAGGTTGTAGGCATGTGCATGTTTCACCATGGAAGTACCACCAACTATGAGCATCAACCATATACTTCTCCCAAAGAGCATCAAGAACACCGTCGTTCGAGCATGCAAAATCCATGAACTTAGTCCTCACTGCATCCTGCATGTCATGATGAGCGAAGTGCTGCCTACTGGCGATCACCAGGCTACAAACAAAGAAAGCAATATACCCAGATTCCCGAACAAAGGAGAGACTTTGGGAAGCTAAAGCCAATGTGGAATGTGCGATGGTGAATGAAAGAAGAGCCTCAAAGGTAGTTGCTAGTACTCCATTATGGTTGGAGTCTGAAGAACATAGTAAGACAGGTACTACAAACAACAATTCTTGTAAAGGTAACAAACCTACAAATATGCTAGAATAAAAATTGGTGATCACAAATATAGTCAGTGATGACACAACCAACCACAAGTAGTGTCCATCACAAGAGAAATAGATAGAGAAACCGCCACGTGAAGGGGACAAGGCCAATGATCCAATGTTGCTAGCGGTGAGCATCAGGAGGAAGCCAACTGTCGTCAAGTTGGAAATCATGGGAATACAATTGACAAACACCATCACTGATGGAGACTCGAGAGTCAATGTGCTGTTGGAGGAAACCTAGAAGTGCCTTGGGAAGCCAACCTTCCACTTGGTAGGTGCCAACATGGCTTTAAGCCTTTGGGAACGTTGATGGAACAAAAGGTTACAATTGGGACACAATACTTTTTCTTGGACTTTGGGGTTATCTCATTGGAGATGAAGGCGTACGATACTCTCCTTGGGAGGGATTGGTTGATCACTGCCAAGGCAAACCACAATTGGAAGTAAAACACATTATCCATCGTCATCAACCAGAGGAATCAGGTGGTGAGTGAAGAATTGGCATCTTTAAACTTAGAATCTAAAGGAGATTTCGGGATGGATGAATGAAGGAAAGCAATGGAATCTAATGACGAAGGGGTACTTGAATAAGAAGATTGCTTCGAAGATGAAATGATCCCTCTCAATAATTTGTTCCACTGGCAAATGGAGGATTACAAGGTTTTCCAACCAGAGGAATCAGGTGGTGAGTGAAGAATTGGCATCTTTAAACTTAGAATCTAAAGGAGATTTCGGGATGGATGAACGAAGGAAAGCAATGGAATCTAATGACGAAGGGGTACTTGAATAAGAAGATTGCTTCGAAGATGAAATGAGCCCTCTCAATAATTTGTTCCACTGGCAAATGGACGATTACAAGGTTTTCCAACCCGAATGCAACATGTTGCAGGTTGGGGAGACAAAAGAAGTTGGCTAGGGTGGGAGAGTTTTCCCCTAGAGTATGAATATTATAAATAGAGAGTAGCATGAGTGGACGAGATTCTTGCCCACCATTTTGAAAGGGACAAGATCATAAAATATGAGGAGCCAAGTGTGAAGAAAGTGAATCCAGGGGATGAAGACAACTCGAAGGAGACCCTGGTCGGTGATGACTGGAACCCTATATTGAAGGAAGTTGCATTCAAAATATTCATGGAGTATAAGTATACCTTCATGTGGACATACAAGGACCTAAAGGAGATGCCGCCTGAACTTTGTGTACATAGAATACCCCTCATACTAGGTGCACACCTTGTACGAAGAGGCCCTACCGAATGAATAAAAACTACGTCGCCAAGGTACATGAAGAAATTCAAAAAAATGTTGGAAGTAGGTATAGTATTCAAGGTGAAACAAGCGAGTGGGTCTCACCAATTGTCATATCCCTCAAGAAGTAGGCAAACCATATAAGGATCTGTGTGGACTTTATATACCTAAATGTAGTGACAATCAAAGATCCCTTCCCTATCATGTTCACCAACATTATACTCGAGGAAGATCCCTTCACTATCACGTTCACCAACATTATACTTGAGGAAGTTGCAAGCCACAAAATATACTCCTTCGTGGATGGATTTTTAGGGTACAATCAATTAAGCATTGCGGAGGACTAATTGAAGACTACCTTCGTGGTAGGAGATGGGGTGTACACATACAACATGTTGCTTGGCTTGTGCAACACCTCAACATAATACTACACATTTTTGACAAGATGTTAGTGAGAAACTTTAAGGCATTCATGGGCAATTGGTCAATATACAATGGTAGGAAATTCATCTCATCTCACTTCGTGTATGCATGGAGAGGTGTCGAAGGGCAAGGTTGGCCTTGAACCCCAAGAAGTGGAGATCTGTGGTACCTCAAGGCGAATTGCTCAGCCACATTTCGCAAGGAGTGGAGACAGATCCTGACAAGGTAGGGGTTATCATCTAGATGGAGGCTCCAGAGAATATAACGGGCGTTGAATCATTTCACGGGCATGTTGGTTACTACAGAAGGCTCATTAAAAGCTTTGCCGAAATTTCCTATACCCTCGACATGCAAACAAGGGACAACGGTTTACATGGGGGGGTGAGTAGGCATTCGATGAACTAAAATCAAGATTGGTGAGTGCACCTATTCGTGTATGCATGGAGAGGTGTCGAAGGGCAAGGTTGGCCTTGAACCCCAAGAAGTAGAGATCTGTGGTACCTCAAGGCAAATTGCCCAGCCACATTTCGCAAGGAGTGGAGACAGATGCTGACAAGGTAGAGGTTATCATCTAGATGGAGGCTCCAGAGAATATAACGGGTGTTGAATCATTTCAACGACATGTTGGTTAGTACAGAAGGCTCATTAAAAGCTTTGCCCAAATTTCCTATACCCTCGACATGCTGACAAGGGACAACCGTTTACATGGGGGGGTGAGTAGGCATTCGATGAACTAAAATGAAGATTGGTGAGTGCACCTATCATGGCATACCTGGATTGGAACAAGGAACTTCGTGTGCACGTAGATGCAATCTGGGCTACATTGGTGCAAGTTGGTGTGGAAGGACTAGACCACCCGATATTTTTTGCCAACCGCCTACTCTCAAAAGCCGAAAGGAATTATAACATAACTGAGAGAGGCATTGGGGATGGTGTACTCATAGAAGCTTCGCCACTATCTCTTGCTGACACTAGCGTTGAATCATTTCACGGGCATGTTGGTTACTAAAAGGCTCATTAAAAAGCTTTGCCCAAATTTCCTATACCCTTGACATGCTGACAAGGGACAACCGTTTACATGGGGGGTGAGTAGGTAGTCGATGAACTAAAATCAAGATTGGTGAGTGCACCTATCGTGGCATATCTGGATTGGAACAAGGAATTTTGTGTGCATGTAGATGCAATCGGGGCTGCATTGGTGCAAGTTGGTGTGGAAGGACTAGACCACCCGATATTTTTTGCCAACCGCCTACTCTCAAAAGCCGAAAGGAATTATAGCATAACTGAGAGAGGCATTGGGGATGGTGTACTCATAGAAGCTTCGCCACTATCTCTTGCTGACACCATGTTCTATGTGGACCACCAACCCTTATTTACCTTGTGAACAAGCCCATCATCCAAGGGTGGGTGAGTAGATGGTTGCTCCTTCTGCAAGAGTTCACATTTACAATTATCTTAAGAGTAGGGAAATGTCATGTTTGTAATGAGCCCAACCTGGCTCTGCCTTTAACTTAATTTAATTGTGCATAAAAAATGATAATTCTCAAGCAAACTCCTCTACAAACAATTATCCAGCAGAACGCCTTGATTTCATATATGTAGTTTCAATTCTTTATTTCTAAACCAGCACATTCAATTTATTTAAAATGGTTTATCTACTAACTTCTTGAAAAGATAGTTCAATGTTTTCCAACATTACAAATTGTAATTATTGCTATTCAACTATGAAGGGCATATATTTGTAAATACCGTAAGTGTATGCCTCCAATTTCTTTGGTAGCGGCTCACGCCACCCAGCAAACTCCTCTACAAACAATTATCCAGCAGAACGCCTTGATTTCATATATGTAGTTTCAATTCTTTATTTCTAAACCAGCACATTCAATTTATTTAAAATGGTTTATCTGCTAACTTCTGGAAAAGATAGTTCAATGTTTTCCAACATTACAAATTGTAATTATTGCTATTCAACTATGAAGGGCATATATTTGTAAATACCGTAAGTGTATGCCTCCAATTTCTTTGGTAGCAGCTCACGCCACCCAGCAAAGTCTTCACGCGATCCCTAGCCGTAGCCTTAGAAGCTACTTCTCCACGCGGGCCCCTAATCGTAGCCTTAGAGGCTACTACTTCACCTGCGGCCAAAGATGCATAACCCGCGGCAAGTCTCTAGCAGATGGTCTCCACGCATGGCTGCTGCTGGAGTAAAAACACAACCCAGCACTCCTCCAGATCATCAATGTGCAGAACCCGCAATGTGTGAGGGTTGGACACCTCATGCAGCAGTCTTGAATTCAGCTACCACTCCTTAACATGCCGTAACAGCCTGACCTCTTATGCAGGTCCCAGTTCAAACAGAATTGGAATAGCTTCTTCCTCCAAGCTACAGACAGACAGTGTGAAGGAATCGCAATTGATTATACTTCAACAATCAATTGATGATTAGTTTAAGAAGAATTAGTCTTCTCGAAACTAATTTGACCCTTGTACTTTAGCAAGGGCTCAGATAATCAGAGAAAATTCTCCAGACAAGATTTGATATAAAAAAACATTCGATACTCAGCTTCACAAATGAGCCCATATTTATAATTCCTTGGTTGCCATAGTTTCCAAAAACTATCATCAGTTAACCACCCTCCATAATATCAACTTCTAAATCATTATAATAATAAAGTATTATTATTATAATAACATAGCCTTATTATTAATTAATAACATATCGTTATTAATTAACACAATTAATTTTCAAATATGATTCTGATGATGATTCCTGCATTTCCTGCTGCAAAAACTGATCAACATGGCCCTCAACTGCACTGCCAAAAATAGTAACCGGCCCAAACTGACTTACTATAAATAGTAAGTCCAGATTTGCGACAAATGGCAAATCTGACCACTGAGACCCTCAAAACATACTGTCAACTCACGAGGGTCGCGCTGATGAGTTGACCATACTCAGGCTCCCAGCACCTGCTAATTTGGGGACATCACAATGTCATTGGCGATCAATTGTCCTAGATCAAGCTAGGGCAACCGCCTGAAGGGGTGAATGAAGACTTTCAAGATGCTCACCTCTTCCAAATTGTAGCACCACCAGCATGGTATGAAAGCATCAGGGAGTACTGTTGTGAGGTTTTCACACCATCGCCCCATTGTAAATGGGGACCCCCTCTATTGCAAGTAATAGGGGTAGTGGTCTTAGGTAGTCTTTGTTGGCGATAGTTTTCAAGCCCCTTGGTCTGGCGAGTGAAGTTCGAGAGTTGGTTTTGGGCAATTTTGGCCTGCTGGGAAGTCAAGTCTGTCTGGAACATGGGCGAGAGTTGTGCTAAATCTTTCAGGAATATGGGATAAAAACCAAAGGATTTACGATGAAACAAGTTTAAACCTTTAGATAATCCTCGTTGCAGCTTCAATTTGATCTTAGAAAGTCGAAATAGATTGTGGGAGGTAGCTTTGCTGAAGGCGTGCTGAATCTTGAAATTTGGCTAAGTCCTGAAACATTTAAAAAACCCCCAAAATCTAGAATCTGCACCTTAACTCCTATGAAGCTGAAACCTATCTCAAACATCCTGGAAGGTATTTATACAAATATAACTTAAAGTATAAGAAATTAAATTAAAACAGAC
>MU228196.1:2440614-2451467 GCA_018584345.1 Thuja plicata | reverse complement strand
CAGGACATCTAGCAGCTATATGACCAACTTTGTTGCATGAAAAACAAATGATAGGAAGTTTACCTCTATATTTTCCTTTTCCTCTGGATAGTCTTTTTGCCATGAGTGCTTCAAGTTCTTCAAGATCGTCATCAATAGTGTCACTATCACTGTCCACATGTTTATTTCCTTTCTTGGATTTGTTGAGAACCAGCTGTGATCTAAAATCAGAATCAATCCCTTGTGGATTATAGTTATCATAATTTGACATTTCAAATGCAGTGAGTCTGCCTATCAGATTTTCCAGATTCAGATTGTTGTTAGGAGTACATCTCAATTCTTGAATTGCAGAAATTCTAATAGAATATACAGGAAGTAAAGTTCTTATTACCTTTCTCATTATGGTGTTCTCATCAATTGTTCCATTTGCCCCTCTAATGGCATTTACAACTTCTTTTACTCTACTATAGTACTGAACAACATTTTCACCTTCTTGCATTTTTATTTCATCAAGCTTACCTCTTAGACTTTCTGATTGAGCTCTTAGCACGTTAGTGTCTCCACCATAGACAGTTACAAGTTTATCCCACATATCTTTTGCATTTGTGCAGCTCTTTATATCATCAAACTCTGAATAGCTCAATGAGGAGGCGATCTCCAACATTGCTTGATTGTGCTCTTGCTTTTCTTTAAGTTGAGCAGCTGTGAGAGGAGTAGCAGGTGGTACATAGGCTGTTGTAATAAGTCGCTTAGCATCATCTCCAATACTAGCCAAATGCAGCTTCATCAAGCTCTGCCATGCAGGGAAGTTATCTTTGTTCAGCTTAGGAACCTCCTTCTTATACATCTTGATCTTTTGCTCCAAGTACCTTCAAACTATTTTCAGGAGACCAAAGCTCTGATACCAATTGCTAGAATGAATTTGGAATAACTGAGAGGGGAGGGGTGAATCAGTTATCCTCAGGTCTAGATGTAGTAAAATAAAACTTTCTGTATTTCAGATCTACTCAGCAACAGTAGCATAAGTCAACAACTTTAATCATACAGTTTACTGTGAATTGAAATTAACTTGTAGAAACATAACAGTAAAGTAAACCATAAGCATTCACACAAGTTGACACAAGTATTTAACGTGGAAACCCAATATGGGAAAAACCACCAGTAATGTATGCTATCAAGTATTCACTCTTCTGAAGTGATGCCCTATGAGGAGCCAACCCTGTGAAAGGTTACAATAACACACTGCTAGGTGTGACCTTGTTAAAGGATTTAATCACCCTGTCAGGAGTGCCTTGTTAGAGGACTTAGAACTTTCCAATCTGAATGTCACCTTGTTAGAGGATTTATACAAATGACTATTAGGTCAACCTTGTTAAAGGATTTAACTGATACAATGGTTAAAAAGTAATCAACGGTTGTGATCTAGTACATACAACTTACTTTGCAAATTCAGATCCAATTACACTTCTGATGTTAACTTACTGGATAGCCTGCATTTTCATTTCAACCTTCTGATCTGCTTGGAAATCCGTCATGCAATCACACATGCAACTCTCTGCTTCTGTATTTAGCCTTCTCTGCCAGATTATGCTAAACAGTAAATCAACTATGCAACTCTTTTGCATTCACTTTTCATTCAGCAGCACTTCAGCATTCTGCATCTACTTCAGCATCTACAATGAATAACCCCTGAGGTTATCATATACCTCTCTGTCTAGGTTAGATAAATCTTTTGCCGCTTAAGCAATATCGTAGATCTTAGGTTAGGTCAGATCCAATGGATCATCTCATCTTTGCATTCATTTATTTCTCCAAAGTAATCTCTAATTAAATCTTGAAACCATGCATTAATTACAGTTACCCATACATTAAATGACGTGAATCAATCTTTAATTAACATTACATATCCCAATAAAATTAACTAAGTCGGCCAGAGATCTCAAATCTCATCATTAATCAAACTTCTATAAGTCGGCCATCATCACTGTTTTCATTCGGCAATTTCAATGGTGCTCGACATTGAACAACTTTTGCTCGTCACGAACAACTTTACTCGGCACAAGAAACTTTGCTCGGCACGAAACAACCATAAAAACTATCTTTAAAAGATAAACAATTAATTTCTTTGCCAGAGTGATAACTGATCAAGTACCCTTTTATTTGCCTTAACTCAACCATTCACTTGGTCTTCTTGTTAAATCTTCTCCATCAACAATAGATATGGTACTCAAACAGATAACAATAGTCTCACCAGTAAAGGTTTGACAGTAATGAAAAAATAAAAAATTTCTTGCATTGTCACTTTCCAACAATGGAATCTGGCTGAACAATTAGCCAAGGCAATTTTTGGTTGGGATTACAACACTTGGTACAGATGTTGTCACTATGGTGAATATGGACACATTGGTGCAAATTGTATGAAGACTCACTTCAGAAAAAGAGATCCTACTAAGAGATGTTATGTGTGCAAGCAACTTGGTCATCTAAGCAAGATCTGTATGAACAGAGAAAAAGTTGATATTGGTTTTGAGAATGGTAAAGCCAAAGTCTCTGAAATCAGAACTCAGATGAGCAAGCAATGGGTAAGGAAATCCTCAGATAATTCAGATTGAATCAATGAAGGATCTAATGACACCCTAAATAGTGAGATGGGTGGATCTATCATTACAGAATAGGAAAGTAAGGAGATGAATGGAACTGTGCAATACAAGCCATCCTACATCAATTCCAGATAAGCAATGCAGTCCATATCTGCATATTGATGCATGAGGACATATTGTAGTTCAACCCGAGTCAGAATGTTAGTTACACCTGAGTCACTCTAGCTCACTCGAGCTGAGTCGAGCAGTATTGATAATTGGAAAGTTAGTTTCACCCGAGCTTCTGAGTGAATCTTGGAGAAACACCCGAGTCACGCCAGCTGCTATGTATGGAGCATTTAATGAAATACTCTAACAGTTGAAAATCTTTTATATATTAAGGATTGTAAAGAGTATTGCTTACAAAGTTTTCAGTTTACAAGTCAATTCAGAGCCCTTAGCAATTCAGTGTGAATTCATGATTGAAAGCGGAGTTTGATCATTTCGTCCGAGAAATATGGCATCCACTTCCAGCAGCAAGGTCAAGAAAGGTTCAGAGATGCTAGTAAGGAATGCAATTTGTGATCCTCCGGTGTTCAAGCTTCATCCGGCGATTGCAGAGGAGATAGAACCGATGGGAGCTCATTCCCTAATTCCTCCAAGAGTGTTACTGGTTAACGACATTCACAACTTCTATCACTGCAACATACATGAGCTTGCAACCAGCAAGATAAATCAAGCATATGATAAATTATGTACCGACCAGAATCTGAAACCCGAGTATAAGCACCCCGAAACCAAGGGTTTGACACACATCATGCATATGACGAGGGACTTCTAGACAAAATGGATGAGATATGTTCTTAGTCGTGTTCACGACATGCAGTTATGGTTGCATCATCCTATGAAGATCACTAAGCAAATAATTCACCGTGTCACCGGGTTCCCTATGCTAGACAAGCCAAAAGCTACCAAAACCCTAACTAGGATGAACTAGCTGAGTTAACTCTTGCCGAGTGGGATGACCGAGGCATGAGACTCAAAGGAGTAACTAATATGGAGATGAAATTTGGCATTCGTGTGATATCCCACAAGATATACAACTCAATCAGACCCAACAGTGTTGCATGCGAAGCTATTGACCTAGCTTACAAAGTAGTAAAGAAGAATCTGGTATTCGACCTAGCAGAATTACAACTCACTCGGTTGAGAAAGAATATGGAGAACACCTGAGTATGCAAAACCAATTCATGTAAGTTTGGTTCTCTTCTAATCTACATACTCTTTTATGTTGATAAGTTCTTTGCCTCCAAAGGAACAGTAGCATGGAAGAAGGATAGACCAATTATCCATCAAATTAATGAATTCATAGCTGAGTTAGGAGATAAATTTGATAGAACTATGGATGAATACTTTGAGAGTTTCAAATAGAAGATGCAGAGTAGATATAGAATTTCGGCCAAGAAACTAGTTGAGAAGTACAAAGACGAAATTTGTTTTCTAGTTGATTGTGATAAAGTGTATATACAAGCAGTAAAGCCCAGGGTTGCATGGGTACAACCCCTGCCATATAAACTTAACAATGATGACACTAAAGATATCATACTGGATCTTGTGAATGAACCTGTCAATCCAAAGGCACCTTACTTTGGAACATATGAGGAAGCAAAGAGCATGATATCTTTGGAGATTTAGATTCCTAAGATATTGAAAGGAGGAAGGAAGAGACTTGATACATTCAAGAAGAAGTATGGAAAGACCTCCAACTCTCCTACCATCTTTGAGAGTAAAGAGGGCACAATTAAAATAGAGGATACATATAAGATAGAGGAAATTGAATCTGAAAAGGAAGAAATTGATACTAAACCTCCATAGAAGAAGAGGAAGACAACACCTAGACAGAAAATGGAAAAATGAACTACTCCTATTGTCACCCTGAGGAGATCAAGGAGAAAACTTATACTAAGTGATGAAGAGAATGATGATGATGAAGATATCGTGGTCTTCACTAAACCAACACCCACACTTGATCAGAAGATTAAAGACCTTAAAGAATGAAGAGCCATGAGTTCTTTGAAGTCACTAAAGTGTGCTTATAGGTTAGAAGAAGAAAATAAGAAGATTGAGAAAGCAGTGGTGGAGAAGATGGCAAAGTGGAAATATGACCCTTTTGAGTTGAAGAGTTATATGACTGAAGACTTATTTAAGGCAGTATTTATTCCCTAGAAGAATGCAATACAAATTGAAAAAGATACAAGGGAAGAGACATTGAAGCAGGTCATGGTTGCAATGAAAGGCAAAGAAGTAAAAGAGGCCTTGAGCAAATACGAGAATAATCACACCCCCAAATTCAGGGCATTCCAAATATTGAACAAGAACATAGAAGAAGTAGCTCAGCGTGCCACATTAGTGTGTAAATCAATATTTGAGACAGCAGAAGGCAATGTGAAGGAAGAAGTACTGAGTACAAACCCTCCAGTATAGGGAAATGATGATACTCTACCCGAGGTACAGACTATTGAAGAGTCCAATGTAGAGCAGATTGCAGTTGAGGTAATGGCATCACTACCCCAATTTCCTATACATAATATAGTAACTCTGAGCAAAGACAAGGGTGCATAATCTACATCTGAATAGACAAAGACCGAGCAACAGGCTCCTCTTACTACTGAGACATGCACACCCAAGTCACAGAAAGGCAAGGTAGATATTTCTACTGTTAATATTGATTCATTAGTAAATATTGATCCAACAATTGGTACTATAAAGGTCAATTACCTAATTGGATTGAATATTGAAGCAAAGGATGAGGTAGGTAAAGGTAAGGAAATTGTTCCTTCACCGAGTTCTAAGTCAAAAGCAGTAATTACTGATGAGATAGATCTAGATAAAGAGACTGTGATTCCTAATTGGGATCTATCCAACCTATCCGTAGAGCAAATGGATATTTTGGGAGAACTGTGGAAGAAAAGAGCCACACAGCAAAAGCTCAGAAAGGAAAGACAAAGGAATAAAGTGCTTGAAGATGTCAAAGGCATATTTGTAGATGTATTGCATATTGAAGTCAATGAGAGAGACTCAATAATGGACCAACTTGTTGACATTGTCCACAAGTTCAACACAGATATGAATGGTCAAGAGAAGTTACTTGAGAAGGTAGAGAAGAAATTTGAGAACTTGGTTCTAGAGAACATTGCAAAGAAGATTGCAATTGACTAGGTGCAGCTTACAAAGATCATCAACACTCTAGAAACCACTGTGAACAATGTGGTAGAACTATTTGTAACATTGAGTGACTCCTCTAACTTTACTATGGAAATCAAGAACAAGTTAGTAAAGATCGATACAGACATGAAGGAAATAACAAGGCAGTTAGCACTTGACCCGACCACCAGTTCTGCTCACTTCATGAAAATAAAGTATCTTACTAATTTACAGGCTAAAGTGCTAAGAGAAGAAGAAAGGATTAGAGAATATCTTACAACAATCTAGAGCCAACTTCTACCACACATGGATGGAATGCAGAAATACATAACACATGCTAAGACACTCATTCATGAAAACAAATTCTCAGTTGTCGAGCTAATGATAGAGTTATCTGCAGAACTACAAGTTGAATTTCACATCTTGAAGGTGCTACAGGACAATTGGGACAACACTCTGTCACAAATTTTGAAGGTACATAGTGATTTTCTATCCTACTTCTGGATAACCCTGTAGATGTCACTTTTTGGCATTCCTGTCAAAAACAAGGGGGAGATATCATTGTATAGGGGGGAAATTTCATTGCAAATATCATAGAGGAAATACATGTATAGTGAATAGTGAAGAAGATATAGTTTACAAAAACAATTTTGAAAAATACAAAAATAGAGTCAGTTGGACCCGAGCAGTAGAGACAGTGTCAAAACCTGAACAGATAGAAAGGGGGAGTTTTGACATATCAGATATAGAATTTAATGATAAGTGTTTTTTTCACTAATGCCAAAGGGGGAGATTGTAGACCTTATTGCAAGACATATTGTCAATTAGTGTCAAAACACTTAGTCATTCAGTGTTGCCCGAGTATTCAGTGTTGCCCGAGTGTTCAACATCGCCCGAGTGTTCAACATCACCTGAGTGTTCAGCATCGCCCGAGTGTTCAACATCACCTAAGCATTCAGCATCGCCCGAGTGACAGTTTATCACCCGAGTAGTATTTTGGACCTGAGTGACAGTTTGAAGCCAATTTTGCATATATTGTTAAATATAATTTTGTTTATTGCAAGCCGACTTACAGAGTTATTTGTTGGATAAAGATATATATGTAAGATAGTTTGCTTTATCCAATATGAAATGTAGAATATATGAGTAGCTAATGAATATGATTATGTGAAGAGTATGTATGCATAAGGCATGTGAATGATAGTTTGATTTAAGTGCAGAAGTATTCAGGACAATAACTCGTCTTATCTATCACATTCAGGTGATCAGTTATATTCAAAGGATCTTATTCAACAATCACAGTTGCACAGAGAAGATCATCAATTGGTTCATTCTCACAGGTGGATCAACAAAATCCTTTAACAAGGTGGACCTAACAGTCCTTTCTTTAAATCTCTTAACCGAGTTGCATTCTTTATTGTATTGTACAAAATCCTTTAGGTTGACCTAACAGTCCTTTCTATGGTCCTAACAGGGCAGACCATTAGAAGTGGTCATTGTAAGCTTTAACAGGCTAAATTTATACTGCAGTACTAAATCTTGTGGGTATCATCCCCACCCCAGTTTTACTTTCTTTTGGAAGGATTCTAGGTAACCAAATATTGTGTTATGTGTTCTATATGATTCTTTACTTTCAAGTTATATGCATGCAAACAAATAAGTTAATCTAATTATAGATTAAAAGGATTAAGTTTTATTGGTTTTTGATTCACCCCCCCCCCTCTCAGACACTAGGCACATCATATAATTCCAAGAACAAGAATATTTATACGAGATAAAGTAGGAGTTAAGCTTTTAATCAAGATTGGCTAAGATTGCGGATCACGCCAAGAACAAGAAAATCAAGAAGTGAGAAACGATTATATCATGTATATAAAAGAGACAACTTAATTCATTATGAATTAAGGGGAGTGAATAAAAAGAAGGATGTTGAAGAGAAACTGATGAAGAACAACTTCATACAGTCCTGATCAATCAAGCTAAGGAAAGAGCTAAAGATTTTTGCGGACACCGAGCAACAGAGAAGCACAACATCACCGAGCAGAAAGAAGTGGAGCAAAGGTATTGAAAAGTGGACATTGATCAAAAAGTTATTATGAGCTTACAATAGATTTAAAAATCTGCAAGTTTAAGTTGTATGTGTGAATAGATCATTTATTGTTTCAATTTAACCATTGATTCAGAAAGTCTCTTAACCGAGCAGGACTTAACAATCCTTTCTATATTGAGATACATCCCAAGGAGTATCAAAAAGTTTGATCATGAAGATAGCATGAGATGCCGGATACCATTTGACAAACTACACTGGGTTTGGTCATAAAACGTAGCATAAAGATGCTCGATATCAAGTGACAAACTAATCTATTAAATCCCCTAACAAGGTCACACCTAACAGTGTGTTTGTAACCTTTAACAGGGTTGGCTCTTCACTGAGCTCAGTTCAGAAGAGTGAAAATTTTGGGTTACCGGTCCCAAATGGTTTTCCCTTAACAAGGTTTCCACGTTAAAAATCCATGTGTCAATGTGTTTATGAGTCATTACTTTAGTGTCTTGCATTACACATAACTAATATGGATTGATTGGTATACACTAAGCAATTTACTATTTTTTGGTAAATGAAAGACTGTTATTCGGTAAACATTAAGAATAACGTTTAACAGAGAAATTCGAGCGATAGTTATTTGATAAGTTTATTTGAAAGTACGAGATGCAAAGCATTGGCAGTAGCGAGGAGGAGATTCAAACCGAGGTGGCCTAGGTGTAAAACACTATGAGAATCACTATGCCATAAAGGTTGAGGCAACAACCATGGCTATCATTGGCACCCAACACCATCCACCACTGCTCTCCACTATTCTATTTTTTTTTACCAATTTATGTATTCTTTAATTAGTTGATTTCTTAGCTTAAATAAAAGCCCTAGCAGAAGAACTTCAATGCCAATAGCTTTTTAGGTTGTATGGTGTGACTTTTAATAGCCTTTTAAATTTATGAATGGTAATAATGGTGAGTATTTCAAGCCGCTTTCTTTTGAGATTGTCTATATCTATGAATTGAGTTGACAGATTTGAAGTTCGAATCCCAGGGATGTTGCTGACCTATTTTATAAGTTTTGTCCAATTTTTTTTTTAAAGCTATGACTATGAAATGTAACTAATTTATGATTGTCTGGCAGATGTGAGCGATAGAACATTGATATTGATAAGGAAGAACCTTCCAACAAATATTTTTCCGTCCCTGAAATTCAATGAAATACAAGTTTTCAATCCCCGGGATCAGTTCACATTTACATATGTTGTTGAATTTAACTTTTATGATAGTAAATACCAATTTGAATTATCATTTTTAAAATTTCATTTCTCAAATTGTATTCTTAGATGTTTCATTAAAAAAATTGCCTTCTTTTTGTCTTTCTGGTTGATATTTTATTGTGTCCACAAATGAGCTGGATTTGAAAGCTCTAGCCATCTACATGTACATATCCAAAATTTTGAAATGGAAAGGGTTGAAATTAAAATTATGAAATAGCTACAAGTGGATGGAGCTGTGAGAAAAATATAATTTAGCTTTAATTCCATTGAATAGGGTAACTGATATAATTTTATTTTGGAAAAAGTGTTTGAATAAAAGTTGAAAATTAATAAAGAGAATAGATTCATTTGGTTTTGTGGTTGATACAATAATAAAAGAATAAAAAAATTAAGGTGGGTTTAGTGATTTGTTTTAGATTTTTTTTATAGACTTGTAATTATGTAGCCAAGTTAGAAAATGACATGTGCATTGCTATGATTCAATTTTATTCTCATAATTTTGATATACTTTTTTGTAATTGTGAAACTCTAGAACTTGCAATTCATGTTTATATTTCATTTTACAATGTAATCAATCAAACATTAATTATAATTATTTATGTTAGTAATCATTAATTTTGTATGATTCTAACTATGATTAATTAGGGTTAGACATTCTTCCTTTGGGGAGTCTTTGGTTGAGGATGTTGTTGACAAGTCGCTCCTCTTGCCTCAATCTGAGGAAGATGAAAGAAGTTTGTAAAAGGTTTCAAATCCTTGTAATTTATTTTTAGTCTCTGTTGGGTAACTTTGCAAATGTATTACATTGTCTGTTTGGTATGTAACTATAGTGTAATTGTCCTCAAACAGACTACAAATAACATTGTACATATTCCTCCACATCATAATGAAATTTATCAAAGTTTCTATCTACTCAGTCTCGATCCAACATTTGGTATCAGACTAGTTATAAAGGGGGAGAATCACTTTTTTTTTGTGCAGCAAAATGGTGTGAAAAGAAAAATTGTTTATAGAATTAGGGCGTTACTTTGGTGTGCGTAGGTTTAGAGATCGATGCCAGGCATAAACTGCTAGGTGCTTTAAGAAGCTTTTGCTTGTTGTATGCAAAATAGATGGGCAATTACTCTAAATGAAATATTAATCAATGCAATTAACAAAACAATCTAAATGGAAACTCAATGAAGATTACAAGTTTAAATGAAGAAAAACAATAAAGTTACCTTCACCTACCCAATGCAGCTTGTCTCCATTGCCCTCCTAGCTTTGGTTTTTTGAATGTATGTTGAGCCCTCAGATTTCCAAATGAAGCCCTTTTGTTCAAGATGCTACCAAAGTGTGGAGATTATATGAATGAATGCAAAATGGTCTAAAACCTTGATAATGCAAATGGATGATGGAATGCTTGTGAGAATGCTTGATTTGCTTGAAATGGATGCTTGGATGCTTGTGAAAATGGTTGATTGCTTGAATGCTTGTTCACTTGAATGCTTGAATGCCTATTGCTTGAATGCTTGATAGTACTGGATCAAAAAAGGGAAATGAAGCTCCTTTTATAGGATTTTGGAGGACCTAAGCCTAGGTGGCACAATCCTAGGGTGGAGAATGAAAGGTGGAGGATCCTAGGGTTGCTATTGACTTGGTTGAAGGGGTTGGGAGAAAAGGGGATATAGTTGGAATGTGAGAGAAAGAATAAGGAGGATGTTCCTCCTACATTGACATAAGGGAGAAGAAGATGGAAGGGAAAGACACATGTCAAGTGTCTCACAAAGACCATGGAGAG
>MU228196.1:2394997-2422685 GCA_018584345.1 Thuja plicata | reverse complement strand
GAATAGACTATAGTGAATTTATTTAATAAATATAATAATTTATTAAACAAATAGAAGAAATAAACATTAATTAAATAATAAATATTTAATTAATTGATTAATTAACGAAGCCATTTTTTAGTGTATACACTTGTTATGCCAATTTTTCCCATTTCATACTGTGAAATCTTTCACTTCTCATGTGCCAAGTAGCTATTTCAGTTCCTTGTCATCGCTAAAGAGTTGCATTTTCTTGGTACAAATTCTTGTGAGAAGATATTATTCCATCACTTTATGATTCATATTTTCCTAAAGTTTATAATCTCAAGCAGAATAAGTATAAATCAATTTGGAGTGCATCATCCTTTTGTATTGAATGAAAGCAAGTGGAAATTGCGTGCTTGTGTATATATAAAAGAAAGTAGGAAAATTTGATGCAAATATCAAGCTTTTAAATTGTATGTCTAAACCCTGTTCCAAAGCTTCAAATTATTATAATAGCAATTGCATAGAATTCTTGAGATAGAAATGCAAAACTCATCAAGTGCATACACCTATGCGTAACCTTGATGTGTGAGATAATGAAAATGTTTCAAAGTGTTTCTTCTATGTTATTATTGCCTGGAATGACTTTACATCTTCATTGCTATGTGCAACAGACTTCTTTCTTATTGATGATCCATCATTGAGTATGTGAAAAGAAGTGATCATTCCTGTGTTTGAAGTATGATCTTTATTGTGTTCAGAGACACATGATCTGAGAAAGGAATGTGTGAAGAAATTGAAAGATATTATGGTGAAATGATGCAATAAAGGTAAATAGAAGGAATCTAAAATTGCAACTTGTATCACTTCATTTTGTTGGTTCTTTGTAATGTCATGGTATGTGTTTATGGAGGTTACAAGTAGTTACTGAAGTGTCCCTAAAATTTTCTAAAATGGTGTTTTTGAGAGTGATTGCAATAATGTTCCAAGGGAATAAGATCATTTACATAAACAAAGTCTTTCTTGAAGGTAAGAGTACTTGATTATTTATTACTAAATAGTGATTGAAATTTGTGCGGTCTGTTCAAGAAGTCTTGGAGTGTTTAAGGAAAACAAGGCATTATAGTTTATTTGGTTGCATAAGATCATTTACATAAACAAAGTCTTTCTTGAAGGTAAGAGTACTTGATTATTTATTACTGAATAGTGATTGAAATTTGTGTGGTATGTTCAAGAAGTCTTGGAGTGTTTAAGGAAAACAAGGCATTATAGTTTATTTGGTTGCATAAGATCATTTACATAAACAAAGTCTTGTGAAGGTAAGAGTACTTGATTATTTATTACTAAATAGTGATTGAAATTTGTGCGGTCTGTTCAAGAAGTCTTGGAGTGTTTAAGGAAAGCAAGGCATTATAGTTTATTTGGTTGCAAGTTTGGCTCTATCAATGCCTTATCTTAACAAGGAGTTTAGACTAATGGTGATATAAAAGAACATATTGTGCCAAAAAAAAATAAATAAAAAAAAATTACAAATTTATTTTGAGATATAACATTATGGAGATTCAAGGTTTGGAAACAATTGTAATCAAGATGGACATTATAGTCTTTGTGCATGGGAGTCAATTACACATCACTAAGTTTGTTTATATTGACGTTGCAAAAGAACCTTTTTCAAAAATTTCTATGGATATTTTTTATTGGGCTTTCAGTGGGTGTAGTACATCTTTTGGTGTTACTTTTGAAGAGCAAGGACTAAGATGCTCACTTGGAGGCCGACGACATCGGAGGATGGAGGAACTTCCATCATCTCAAGTCAGGTTCTTACTTTGAGATGGTGTTCTACATGAGAAGCATTTTTGGTTTTCTGTTTTGATTTGCTTTCTAATGCTGGCAAATTTGAAGAATGCATGTCTTGTGAAGACTCATTTTGGAGACAGGTTTGAGACTTGATATTGTGCTCAATATGGATTATTGTCTAGCAAGCTTCAGAGTATATGATTGAGAATTATACCCTTTCGCGGTCACTAGACAATGATAGATATCTGTCGCGTCTCTTAGGGATTATTGTTTAAGACTTTGTGATTTGAGAGTTTGAGACTGAGAGCTTAAGAACACAACTCAAAACTACACCTTTCCGAGGGTCAAGAGACAACATGATGGAGCCTCGCTTGGTTCAGGATTTGCAACTTCAGAATAAGATTTTCTCAAAATATGTATTCAACATGTTTTGTTATGTGAGATTTAAGGGGGGGTCCCTAGGGCAAAGTAAATTTGATGTTTTTAGGATCAATGTAAAGAGGGGGGGCGGGGGCAATGTCGACGTAGCTTTGTAACTATATTACATTGTTTGTTTGGTACGTAACTACAATGTAACCGTCCTCAAATGAACTGCAAATAACATTATATATTTTCCTCCAAATCATAATGAAATTTGTCAAAGTTTCTATCTACTTTGTCTCGATCCAACAGTCTCTAACACTGAAGAATATGTCAACGCCTATATATACTTTAATTAAAAATTATGATTAGGGTTAGGGTTAAAAATGAAAGAAAAACTTAGGGCATTGTGTATATATTTTGAGATTTAAATCACATTTTTTAGTGACACGACTTTGAGTCTACATATGATTACATTTTGATTTCTATTATTTTCCTTTTGATATTTTTGATTGGTGATATTTTTTTTAGAAATATCCATGCTTGTCTTTGATTTGTGAATCAATTCAATTGATGGGGAACAAGGCATTTTACATATTCATAATATGTGAAGTGATAATTTGTTTTCGCCTGGTTGAATTAATCATCACAAGAATCAATATTTATGGGTCACTAGTAACAAAGATGAGTAAAGGAATGTAGTACATTATACAATTTATGCATTTCTTTGTATGGAGTATTATGCATTGTAATATATATATGCATCTTGTTTGAAAGTGTTGTGTGTGAATTTTACAAATCTATCTATATGTAGAGTCTTTAGTTCATGACATTTAGATTCTATGGATTGTAGAATCTGATCTCAAGTGCTTGCAATTCAATTTGCATCTATGCAAATAAATGCTCGAGTGGTTTTGATACCTTTTCTTCCTTGAGAGGCTTCTAATATTAGGGTTTGATTTTTATACTGCAACTTCTGCCAATTGATAAATTGGTAAGTGTGTTATGAACTTTTGACTCTTCTGGAAGTGAATTTTTGCTATAAAATTATGAGTAAATGATATATTAAATCTAAATATGAACTAGCATTGTTGACATAATTTATTTTTTCCACTAGATTTATGGAGTCTAACAACTTCATAGTGTTGTATAAAACCTTGTTGACCTTACCAGTTTTGAAAGTATTTGGGGATGTCAAATGAACTTCATCTTGATAAGATAAAGAAGTTTTGTGTTATAACAAAAAAACATAATTATTATAATATCTATAGAAAAAATCATGCAAAAAGATTGGCGTTATTGTGTGCACCCCCCTACAATTTGACACATATAAAGGGTAAAAGATAACATTGTGCAAAATATTTAATAATTATCAATGATAGCATTGGATGTAAACTACATCAAACATGTAATAAATATTTGGGGATAGATCATGTAGAATACATAAAGTTTGTAAAGAATGTGTATAGATAATGAATGGAAGCAACATATACAAAAATAATTTCTACGGTAATATTTTGAGGAGGGCGTTCTACAAATTTTAATCTTTAAAAAAGTTACATTTTTTTAAAAATGTGAACAAATATTTAAAGTAATTAATAAATACCATAACATAGGTGTACATTGGAAAAACTCTTTTTGTAAGAAAAACACCCCACTCCAAAGCACCCAAATATAAGAGATACAAAGCATAAAACTGGTGCATAGATTATTTATTAGATGACAACAACAACAACAACAACAACAACGTATTGGAAGAAATTGTAAATAAAGCGTGGAAATTGATTACTTTAAAAGTGGAATTGAAAAAAAGAAAAAGAAAAGGTAGAGAGAGATAATGACAGTAGGTAAGGAAACCAAAAGTCAAGAAAGCAATAAAAATTGAGTTATTCAATTACACGGGATTTACTTGTAAGTTAATATTTGAACAATAATGTTGTTTTGATTGTCATGGTGTGAGTTATATAATAACATATCTTTCATGTTGTCACTTTAAACTAAGTATTAGTATTTAAAATGCTCCTACTCTTTAATTTATGAGTAACATTGTCTTCAATTCAATCAAATATCTATGAAGTCATTTTTTGATGCAAACTCAGGCCAAGATAAACTTCAAGCAAATTTGACATCCAATTGTTATGACCCTATCTTTTGGCAGTTTCTTATATCGTAAAGAAGTACATACATATTAACAAAGAACCTAATCTACTTGGTCTCAATGCATTTTATTTTGAACTTAACCAACATAAATGGATTGACTACTAAATTCAACTCATCTTGATGTCTCATAACATCACAATATGCACCCAAAAAATGTTGTGGAAATTTTTTAATGCAATTGTGTTAATTTACTTTGATAAGCTTGGCTTATTTTAATTCAGCTGAAAATGATATCTAAATGGAATGACTATTTGTATGAGTTTCTATTTAATCTCTATAATTTCCACAATGTTAAGTGCTTTTTTATGGGTTAGTTATTCATCTCTAAACTGACTTCAACATTTCATATGGAAGCATGGTTCACTATACCCATTGCATGTTGAATATGTAAAATAAAAGGCAACCATTTCTTAGGAGTTGAGTCTAATGAATCTTTTTGTTTCTCATTAAACCAACATTTTTTCCCTTTATATATTATCAATAATTCCATCCTACTAGAATCATGCGGCAAATAAGATAGAAAATAATTTAATATAACGTAATAGTTAAATATTTTATGATTTGGCAGTGGCTAGAGAGGGCATGTGCAGTGATATAATAGGTTTGTATTTGATGATAACTATAGTGTAGTCCAACAAATGTTTCCATGTTCTACGAATCTACCCTAAAGAGACTAAACAAATTCATCAATTGATCCGTAGGCGGACCTAGAATGAGTGTCTTATGCCAAATAGATAATCTACAAGCATTTTTAGTCCATTTTGCCATTGAAACAAGTCAAGCTTTTGGATGTCTATTGTTTCAATTTTAGGTGGCTTGCAAAGTGACTTGACATCACTGCCTTCACATACCAAAATGAGAGGTTATTTCATTGTGCAAGAATATAGGAGATTTTGAGTGTTGTTCAATTTACAATACAACCACCATAACTTGTAATCCATCAGGAGTTATCAAAAAATAAGCTTTTAAGTTCATTTTCCTCTTACATATGATTAAAATTATTCAAATTTTTGCCCCCACCCTTCAATATATTACTTGGGTATATCTTCCTATCGCGTAAACATTGCATCTTGTTGAGGTGCAAATGCTACTTTAATTTTTCATGTGATGTCATATGAGTTGTACAAGTATGGGTCTCCTTTTTGCACTACAAGTATTCTCACTTTTTGTTGGGGGTATTCGCCTTGAAACCTTAGTAATAAATAGGGCACTTGCCAAATAAATTGTTGTAAAATTTTGAGAGTAATTTGAAATTTCTACATAAGATTTTGAAAGGAAGTTAAAATGCTCAATTGTTCGAGTGTAAATTTGAACTTTGGAAAAAATGACATTTGACATCACCATTTAATTCTTAGCAACATATTTTAGTATCTATGAGGACACTGCTCCACAAATTGCTCCTCACAAAGTTGAAGAGGAGCGGCTAGACCAAAATAAGCTGACCTGCCCTACATGGAAAATTTTATCAAAGCTTCTGTTTCATAAGTTTATAAAATAAAACAACCAATTATCCTTTATTGCAGTTTGCTCTTAGGGTTTCAGATGATTTAGGGTTTGCAACAAGATATATAGACATTTTTATGTTTGTCCAGGGTTTAGGCTTTAACATGCTCCCTGTGAGGTGTTTTGCTCGCAGCTTCATGCAGCTCCATTTAATGCTGAAATCGTCTGGTAAGCAATTTGATTTTTATTGAAGTGTATATGATTGTTTTTGTTGCGATAGTTGTGACATTTATACACAGCATTGTATTGTGCGGTTGAAAATACAGGGACATGGAAACTTGGTTTCTGAATTTTTCAGAATGGACGGAATTGGAAAGATGGAAGAAAGGTAAGCAAAGTTAGAGGGAAAAAAAGTTCGTTTTTTTGGTTAAATTAAACAAAACTAGTAACTGGTTATTTTAAAAATACAAAGAAATTGTGAGATGTTTGTAAAGTTAAATAATCTTTAATTTCTGTTGAGTGCTAGGGTTAGTCGTCACATTTACTTCGTATTTCGTTCCTCATTTACTACTAAGAAATGAGGCGTTTTATGTTTGTAAGGTCTTCAACCCTTCTTTGGAAGAGAAAGGGTTTTTAATAGAGAATCCGTTTTTTGGGGTTTAAACGGTGTCGATGAAAACCTTAAATGGTAGTGATAAAATGCCATAGGCACTTGTCAATGATGAAAATTTTATGAATGAAAAAAAAATTAATAATGGAGAGGCATCATTCGTTGTGGATGGAGAGGCATCAATGATGATAATTGAAAATTGGTTGATGGAGAGGTATCCACTGATGAAGATTGGAGAGGCATCATGATGGAAATTAGTATGGAGGGGAGGCAATCAATGATGGAAATCGGGAGAGGCGTCTGATTTTTTTATGGATGTAGAGGCATCAATAATGAAAATTGGAGGAAGCATCAATTATTAAAATTGGTTGGTAAAAATTTGATTAAAATTTTAATGAATGGAGGGGCATCAAATTCTTATGGATAGAGATGGAGACACATGAATGATGGAAACTTGCTGCTGGTTGATTGAAATCTGTTTATAAAATTATCAATGAAAAAAACGGGGACAATGTGATGAAACTAGTTAATGTTATGGAAATCGAATGGATTACTTCAAAAAATTATGGCAATCTGAAAACCCAATTGATTTTTTTAAATATGGAATGCTGAAAGTCTAATGGATTTCTTTGAAAATAATTTTCAATAGTAAAGATACTTTCATACAGAAATTATGGATTTTCAATAGGAAAGATACTTTCATACAGAAATTATGGTTGTAGTATAAATGGAAATGTGTTAATCAGCAGGGTGGTAAAAATCTTTTTTACAGCAATCGTACTTGTGCTTGTGCAAGCTGGAATGATGGAATATGGTTGGATTTTTTTTTGAAGAAAATGGTGGTTGTACGGCTGTGCCGTTAATTTTAAAAGTTGGAATGATAGAGGCTTTTTACAGAAATCAAGAAATATTGTTGGATTTATTTGAAAAATTTATCATAATGAAAATCTGATGAATTTTTATTGAAAAAGCGGAAATTGTAAGATGCTTTCATGCAAAAACCATGGTCATGGTAAAAATGGATAGGATAGAGGCTTTTCTACTAAAACTGTGGTTGTGATTGTGTGGCCCTGTTGTTGATTTGAAAGGCTAGAATGATAGAGTGTTGTTGGGTTTTAGGTTTTATCAGAAAATATGCTTGTGATAAAAATGGAAATGAATAGCCTTTTCCATAGAAACCGTGGTTGTTAGCCTTTTCCATAGAAACCGTGGTTGTGGTTATGTACCATACCGTTGATATGATGGAAGGTTGTTGGATTTCTTAAAAAAGAATGATATGATGGAAGGTTGTTGGATTTCTTAAAAAAGAATGGAAACGATAAGAATTTTTTAACAGAAACTGTGGTCATGGTTGTGTGGTTCTATTGTTGATTTTGAAAGCTGGAATGATGGAGTGTTGTTAGATTTCTTAAAAGAAATGGAAGTGATAGAAGCTTTTTAACAGAACTGATAGAATTTTGTTGGATTTCTTTGAAAAAAATGGAAATAATAGAGGTTATTCTACACAAACTATGTGCAGCCCTGCTGCTGATTTTGAAAATTGCAATGGGTTGTGCGGTTTTTCAGCAGCCCCGTTGATTTTGAAAGTTGAAATATCAAAATGGTTTGTGGCCCTGTTGATGATTTTGAAAGCTGGAATGACAGAATGTTGTTTGGTGTTGTTGCTGATTTTGAAAGCTGGAATGATGGAATAACATTGCCAGTGACAGAAATTTTGTAGTTTATTTTTTATTGCTGAGGCGCTGCAGATTAATTTTAACCAAAAATCCTGATTAAATGCCTAGTCTTGTCTAGTTGGCATAGAGCATTTGCACTAGATTAAGCAGTATCTGGTTTATTTTGTATTCACTTTTTCAGTTAGAAACATGATATTTCTGCAGTCCATTAAAGAGGGTTGGAGAGCTTCTGCTCTAGAGTGCACTGTCTGATAGATGTTCCTATTTGCATCTTCTAAGAGCACAATTATTAGGCGATGAACTATTTTTAGTGGGTAACACTCCACCGGAAATGTGAAGTCTCACGCTGGAAGTTTTCTGCTGTTGTCATTAATTTTAAAACATGTTGTTCAGATACTTACTCAGCAGAATGACGGTTTCTTACATGTTGTTCAGATACTTGTGTTGGCTCATTATTTTGTACGGTGATAGGTTTTCATTGGGAAGATAATCGTCCACCCCATTTCAACTGACCCATTTTAAAAACTTGTTTTTTGGACTATTGCCAGTTGCCACTAATCGAAGAAATATGAATTAAAAAAAATTAAGCTGTGCGAAATGGATGCTATGTACGGGGTGAATGAGTGCACATAATAAATACCAGTAAATATCATTAAATGTTGCCAGATGTGCTACACACCGATTCAACTGCACCGCCACAGGAAATCTTTGTATGCAGCATACCGACAGTTGAACGGACTGAACGAAAATCCTGAACAATACGTGGATTTCAGACAACTAGCTTGACAATACCACACTAATAACAGGAACAAACTAGGTCGGCACTTTCAAAGAATTACAACATACAAGTTGATTAAAGAGTCTATTGTAATATAAGTCCATTTGCAAATTTGAAGCAATGTAATTGTAAAAAAGAAAAATCATTTCAAATTATACATAGTCCTTAAAAAAGTGATAGGTATGGAACTCTGATTTCTGAGTTCATTTTCTGAGTTTATACGACCTCTTAGGAATACTTTATTAGCAAGAGTCTTTCAAAAATGCTTTTACAAACCATTTTAGTGTATCAGCCTACATCATCTCATATCTCTTTATACACAATCAGGTTAGAAATGTTTTCGATTGTTAGTTTCATCTGGTTCACTTTCTGTGTAGTCGTATCTTTTTTTCCTCTCCTCTATATAAGCATGATAGACTCTATTTCTTTACCCTGCACAAATATTTCTTCTGAATTGACTAAGTATGTTTTTTTATTTCACATTAGATTCTCATTCTACAAGATGTTTGCCAAACATATTAGTTTTTTTATATTTCCAACTACTATGTTCCTGTTTATTTTATGGTTCATATTTACAGTAGAATGATTATGATTATTGAACATGAGCATAGTCATTGTAGGCTTGGACACCTTACAGTGATCAAAAGAAATATTGCCACAGTTAAATATGCAAAAATAGCATCCATTACGAATACATTGAAATAAAAAGCTATTAGCTTTGATTGTCACACCTACGATTTTATGGAGAACAAGAAAAACATAAATGAACTGGATAGAAAGGACACCATTTTAATCAATACACGGTCGGTTTTGTATTTGTTGTACAACATGATAATGGCAGCCTTCTCACAGTCTACTTCCTCTTTGTCATGTCGTCCACGAAATATCGCCTGCGAACCTCACTCAACGAGTGTGAATAGGTTGATGTTTGTGCAGCTAATATTTTCATACTTTTCCCTGTTAACCCTTTTTCGTCTATGGTGAACCCTGGTAGACTCCTGAGCTTGAAATGCTTTAAATATAGTTGTTTAATCACTTTTGTGGCCTGTATATATAATGTTATCAGTGATTGAAATACATGTTGATAGATACGATTCTGACAAAACACGTCATTAATTGGATTCAATTTGTTATCTTCATTGCCGTGAAATTTGTCTATCCAATCCCACTGTTAAGAACCAGCATGAACAAAATCGGTTTTTGAAAAGAATTAAGGCTTCGTACGACACACTAGGCAATGGGAATCACGATTCCAACAAATGGTGAGATGCCTCTTTTGAATAAGACTCAAGTATATAAATTACAAACATTGTCTGTGGCTCTTCCCCAAATGTTCGATTCTCATCTTGTAGTTGACATCACTAATGTAAACTAGGGGAAATTCAACGACATACGGATTGGTGTATAAACTGCAAATATAGAAGAAATTAAGTGGGTAGCTATTCCAACAATTTATACTTTTCAGAAACGATAGTTCGGTGACTCAGTAGGGAAAACACTGTTATCTGAATCAAAGATGTTAGATATTAGATTTCCACATCGTTGACATCGCACTAGGATTATTGCATTGTATTTTTCAATTCAATTGCATATAATTAGCCGATAGGCGTTGGATTCTCACTCCAAACCTGTCCGTTCAAACCACTAACCACTCGCTGTTTTTACCCACGCTGAAAACTGCTCATTGAGCAGTAAATGAGGAACCCAGTTGTTTAAAACATTTGATTTTGTTTGATCTCCTGGATATCTCACAATTGGGAACTATTTTATTTGTATTTTATTGTTCTATAATCGGATCACATTAAACAGTTTTTGGAATATTTGAAGATCTCTTGCCAGATATTTCATTTGATTTTCATTGCCAGCTGCACCGTTAATTAGCCTTTCCGCTGCCTACACCCTCTATAAATACACTGCGTAAATAGCATGAACAAAATTCACACCGCCTCTAGCAGTTTGGGTGCATGCCGTTTTGAAGAATTGTTCGAAGTTTTCACACTACAGATGTCTTTTTGTCTTTTTCTACCCTTTATGTTTGTAAACCACCTCTGTCTTTTTCTGCTTAGTCCATGCCTTCTAGTGAGGTGGGCTCCCACCTTTAACTGTGTAATTGTATTTTGTGGTGATAAGCTTTGGCTGTGCCACCATTGATTTTCTTTTATTGTAGTCATGCAATCGTTTGTTATTCTCACTTTGTAGCTTACCAAAATCTGCCTGCAATTTTCTTGTTACAACTTTACTAAATATCATAGTACTTACAGCTGGTAATGCAACCTGGGGTGCAGAGGTATCTCTGAAATTTCTAACAATTAGATTTCCCCTTAACTCATTGATGTCTTCAGTTCCCTAGGGTTTACTGTGCTTAGGAGCTACAACCTATATGGCTAATTGTCATGGTTTGTGCTGAAACTAAATCCAAAATACCCTGGAATCAATTGCGGCTTCTGTAGGGTATCTCAGAAAGACCCCCATTTCTGAAAGACTGCATTTTCAGGGAACAACCCATCCTGGCGAAACCACTTTTACGATGTGCCCTGCTTTGTAGAAGCAGTTTTTAAATAGTTTGTAAACCACTCAACTTTTACAAAGTTAGGTAACGCATTCTTTGATTTTGATTTTGAAAGCACACAAATTATAGAAATATGCTGAGAGTAGACTGCTGAGGCTTTGTATTTTCAGATTTGAAAACTTTAATGGGGAATAAAATGGTGGGCAGTGAGAGTGAGGAGTATTGGACTATCTATATTAAGGAAATGTGTACATCATGAGTTCATCAATAGGAGAATGTTGTGTTTGCTTGCGTTGTTCTAGTGTTTGTTGGGTTGGGATCTGATGATAATTAATACATAAAGCTCTGGAAGGTGTATGTGAATAAAACTGAGATACCAATGCGCCCCTCCTTAGCACTGGATGTGGGAGTGGAAGCTGGCGTGGATGCCCTGTGGATGCCGCCTGGAAGCGCATCCCAAATGATTCCACTCTTTGTTGGGAGGAATACACTTCAACTAAACAAGAAAAACCGGCCCAAACAATCTAGCACTACTCCTGCGATCCTATTCGGTTGCAATGCCATAATTTACATGTGCTTAGTTTATGATTTTCGCAGGATATGGACAGATATATATATATATATATATATATATATATATATAATTTACATGTGTCTATAGGATGATGGTTCTTGCCACCATCATCTTCTCCTTCCTCAATATCGCTATTTTCTAAGGTTTAGAAGCACTCGCTCTTGTTCTAGGTCTCGCCATCTTTTACTCTTAAGTTGGCCCTCAATTAATTGATATATTAATAATTAATTATCAATAAAATAATGATTTAGTATTATGTTATTAAAGAATAATATAATATAAATATAGTTAGTTAGAGGTAGGACAATATTAATATAGTTTAATTGGGTAAATAATATAAATATATGTATATTATTGATTACCTTACAATTTTATCTATATGGTAAATAATGTGCGTTCTATTTTATATAGTTTCTTATGTCATTTTTGTTATTTATTCAATAAAATTGTTTTTTATTATATATTATATTATATTTAAATTATTTATTCTACAATTAGATTATATTAATATTACTCTCTTATCGCTAACTAAATTATTTTATATTATACTATTTTTGTATTATGTTGAACTATCAAATATGAAATGTCTTGAATCTTGGTCAGTGGTGAAGTATCATACTATCAGTATCAAATGATTTTTTTTGTATATCTTGCATTTCTTTGTATATATAATATATACAGTATATATATATATTTAAAAATATACATGTATATAAAAACGCATCCGAACGCATCTGCATCCCCCCAAAAAAATTTCACGCATCTGCGCACTCGCACCCCGCATCCGCACCCGCACCCGCACCCGCACCCAAATCGGCAACTTAGGAATAAGATATACAAGGGCTGTGAGATATACAAGGGAGCATCCTAGTAGTAGGTGCAAGACTGCCCTGACAAGAATCATGGGGGAAGGATTTGCCAATGGAGGGATCATGGTTCAGCCTGTTTTTTATTTTTTGAAGAGTGGTATTGAGAAATGGGCAGAGCATGGCATGATAAGCAGGAGGAGGGAGGAAAGGGAGACTCAAAACTCCTTTCAGGCATGAAACACAAGCTGTTTAGAGGAATTTGGGAAATTAAATGCCAGGAATCATCAGTTTTCGAGGAGAAGAGGAATGTGAGATTTCAATCTTGCAACCATTAGTTGTGTTTGAGTTTTTGCATTGAGGGAATGGATTCGAACGTGTGAGGAGGCAGGCCTTTCTCATGAAATTGTCATACCAAAATACCACTTTCACTCTTTCTTGGTATCCTTGTTATCTTGGTTTTTCCTCCAACTATGAATAACAACGCCTTGTAGATTTCTGAAATGGGAGTAGAAATTGTTGTCTCTGTGTTGCAATTGTTGCTACTTGTACACGCTAGGCAAAAATCTTACATCAGATAAGCATAAATGACAGAGCTCATTCTCCCTAATTATGAAAACCTTCAAACAACTAAGCTTCCAACTCCCCCTTTTTTTGCGGACTTTTTCTGTCTATCCAAGTCTCCTGCTTAATCACTCCTTTCCAAGATGGTAAAACAACTATTGATGTCACTGTTGACGGAGTTTTGTACCTGGTGAATTTTCTCCATGTGGTACAAAGTATCACGTGAGAGGCAGTTTCATATAAATTTTTTGTCACCTAGTGATTATTTTTCTTTTAACGTTTTGTTATAGAATTGAAAATACTGTGTTAGCATTGTGCGTTGAGTCTCAGCAATTTATATAGGTCTGTTTATGTGTTTTTCTAGTTGGTGATTTATAGCCACTGTGCAGTAGAATTTGAATTAGTTTTCTGATTGTCACCCTCTAAATCTTTCTTTGTAAAGGGGTTTGGACCCTTTCTGATACTCTGTTTGTCTGTACAACAGGTGTACTGTACCATTTGAATTTACTTCATGGTTATCAATTGAACTCTATTGCTATATTCCAAATATTGTTTGGACCTTTCAAAAACCTAATTTTACCCTTTGTAAAATGTGTTGTCCACATATGTCGGAAAAATTTGGGGCCTCACTCAGTTGTATCTACACCCTCTAGATGAACAGTTCAATTTTGTACCCTCGCCTCTGAACAACTCATTTGTGTTGCAGTGCCAAAGTTTATTTAAAAAAACACACTGCTTAATGCCTTTCAATGCACACAACACAAAGATGACAAATGAGAATGATTATTCATAACTTATTTCCTTGAAGTAAGGAGTTTTAAGCATGTAACTTCAATTGTTCAAGTTAGAAGTTAGTAGGAAGGTTTTAATTTGAATGTTGTCTGTTAATTAACCCTGAGCTATTGGCCATACTGCTTGACTGGATGCTATCTCTATTTTTGTAAGCTGTGGCAACATGGTCTAAGTAGAGCTTGTTCAAAATTGCTCAACTTTTTTTAATTAACCACTGACTTCATGGTTTCCTTCTTCACTGCTTAAAAAGATTTAAGATAAATAAATAAGAGAAGGGAGGGAAGATAAAACATGTAGTTATGAGAATTTTGTGTTTGAACAGGAGTTGTATAATTTATTAGTTTCAAACCCTCTCTTCTGTATTATAAGCGGAATCATAGAACCATGTTGTTAATGAGAAAACATTGCACACCTGTTTGGATAGGTTAAATCATGGTTGAAAAATGCGCGATTATATCGCGGAGTATCGTACCTCATTAGGGCAGGCGATATAATCACTGTTCAAATTGTTGCCGATTTTCTTTTTTTCGCATGACGCTACTTATTGAAAAATTCGCCAAAAACGCGGGTGATATCTGGGAAAAACTGTGACAAAGTCAAAGAGAAAACCGACTCAAAACTCAAGGTTTTGTTGCGGTCAAAAGGCGACGAAAAACGTTGCGACGGGTTATTGTGGGCTGAGAACAAACCCGCATGGCTGAGAATGACCTTTTTTTACATATTATCTGCAACGTCATGACGGGTTTTACAGCAACGTTGTGGCCACATGTTTTTTACGACATAGACTCTGCAACATAGATAGTGACAGGTTCTTCTAAACGGGTTTTACAACATAGGCTTTGCAACGTAGTGATCCTTCTTGGGAAATTCGATCTTCCAAAGGACTATTGGTATTATCTTGATCCATGTACCAATTTTATTGGCAGGAGTGATACCATTAGTATTATCCTTAGCTATCATGGATACCCATGATCTATTTGCTGGTGGCTTGACTCTATTTTTTTCTAGTGGTTCTCTTTGCATGGTCTACTCTACCAGAGTTCTATGACTTGCCGCGAGTCAGGCAAGTTATGATGACTTGCAGGTTGAGTCGTCTTTGGCGGGTTTTCATGACCCATGGCCATGACTCGTCGAGTCTGTGGTCTATGACTCGACCGCGGTAGTCATCTTGGATGACTTAAAAAAACAAAAAAACACATCCTTTTTCTTATTTTTTTTTAACAAGTGTCTTCTAATTTGCCCTAAAAGGCATTTCGTTTTGCTTGTTGGGAGAAGAAGTGAGGAAAAGTGAGAGAGAGGAAGAAAAATAAGAGGCCAAGGGTTTGAAACCAGCAAGGAAGAAGAGCATCAAGGAGTGCACAAGATCACTTCGGGGAGACATACGTTTGCATTGAGAGCATCAAGGAGTCCATAGTAGCTGTTCCAAGCCTTCTCAACTCATTTGAAAGAGGTAAGTCTTAAATTGTGAAGATTTTGTTGATTTTTTGTTGTATGTTTATGGATTTTCCATTTTTAAATTTTTTTTTTTGAAGTTTAACTTTCCAAATGAGTTGAAAGAAGTTGATTGTTCGCAAACCCTTAATTTTTTGAAGGAAAAAATGCAAACATGCTTTTACAATTTTTTTTAGAAAAACGTAGGGTTTGCTGTTTTTTTTTTATTTTCTAAAATACAATGCACAAATTTGTAATTTTGTCTTATTGCAGCTGCTAGCAACCATCAAGTTTAGAAAACATTAACTCTTCTCAATGCCTCCTAAGTGTGAATCTTGGAAATATACTGAAGATTTTCCTGGTAGACAAAGAAACCAAACAAAATGCTCATTTTGTAAAGAAATTTTTCATGGTGGCATCAATAGGTTTAAATACCATATTTGCCGGCATACCTTGCAATGATGCTGAACCATTTTTAAAGGCAACTCCTGAGGCAATCCATTTTTGTTATGTCCGGTTAGAAAAATATGAAGACAAGGATAAGAGAAAGAGGCAAAAAGAAGAGTTAAATGCTATTGTTTTCCGTTCATCTGCATCCCCATCCACAACCGCATCCGCATTCGTAGCCGGATCAACATCTGTAGGTTGTGTTGGAGAGGGTTCTTCCATGCCTCCTTTTTGTCCCAGTGCTAGCGCTTCTAGTGATGCTCCTTGTAGTGGCACTATTACCCTTGGCCCTAGAGTCTAGAAATCAAAGTTGGACTGTTATTTTAGGTCACACACTACTCCTGGTGCACAACCCTCGCTTGAGAGCATGGGTTGGAACAAGGAGGTCCATGATGCTGCAAGAAAACAAATTTGCAAGTTTTGGTACTTTTGCAACATTCCATTTGTTGCAGCAAGATAATTCTTTTAAGCTTTTTATTTGATTGCTTTAAGTTTAAAATTAAATTTGAGTTCAACTATGCTTTGTCTAATGATTAATTAATCATATTCTATTTTTGACAGGTCTCCTTACTCGCAAGGCATGATAGATTCCGTAACCATTTGTGGGGCGAGCTTTAAAGCCCCTACTGATGCTGAGTTAAGTGGCCCTCTCTTGTTAGAAATGGTAAATGATATGAAACTTGAGCTAGAGGACCACAGCCGATATTGGAGCCAAAAGGGTTGCACCATCATGACAGATGGTTGGACAGATAGGAGGAATAGAACACTCCTAAATTTTCTTGTTTCTTGTGGAGGTGATTGATCATTCTACTTCCCTAAATGCATTGAATAATTTAATTTTTATTTGGATTTGTTGATTGATCCATTATAATTGATAAGTATTTTGCTTTATTTTCACTGTTCAGGATCCACCATGTTCTTGAAATGTGTTGATGCTTCCTCACATGTGAAGAATGCCACATACTTATGTGAGGTTATTGAGGAAGTTATACAAGAGGTGGGGGAAGAAAATGTGGTGCAAGTGGTGACAGATAATGCAACAAGTTATGTTGCTGTAGATAAACTTTTGACTTTTGATGGAGAGTTATTTATGAATTTATTTAGCATTTTCTTAACACTTCTTAATTTCTAATTAATTTAAAATTGTTGCAGGCAAACTTTTGATGGAGAGGCACCTTAAAATTTTTGGTCTCCATGTGTGGCCCATTGCCTTGACCTCATGTTAGAGGATATTGGCAAGCTTGAATGGGTCAAATCATGTGTTGATAAGGCCAAAAACATTTGCAAGTTTATCTACAATCATGCATTGGTCCTTAGCATGATGAGGCAATACACGGGGCAAAAGGAGTTGGCTCATCCTGGTATCACAAGATTTGCCTCAAATTTTCTCACACTAAAATCCTTGTTGAAATCAAAGGCAACTTTGAGATGCATGTTTGTTGGTGAGGAGTGGACTGCCTCATCCTATGCTACGACCATTGCAGGGATGGATGTGGTAGATTGTATTTTTGATGAGCCAGGGTTTTGGATCCCTTGTGCAGAGATCATGGAGGTAAATATATTTTTTTTCTTTGACTCTTTGCAATTTTTCTTGTTTTAATTTGTTAATGGACACTTGTGACTTATTATTATTTTTAACATTAATAATTATATGCAGGTCACTGAGCCCCTAGTAGTTCTCCTACGAGTTGTTGATGGAGAGAATCCCTCTATGGGCTACATATATGAGGGCATGGATAGGGCCAAGGAGGCCATTAGATCCAGGTATGCATGAGTTGAGGATAAGTATGGCCCCATTTGGGAGATCATTGATAGGAGATGACAAAACTAGCTTCACAGGCCCATCCATACAACAGCTTATTTCCTCAATCCTTCATTTCGTTTCCTTGATAACTTCAAGGCGGATGAGGATGTTCTTAGTGGCCTATATTCAGTGCTACACAAGATGTCTAACGCATCTACACTGCAAGAGAGGTGCATATAATAATGAAGAAGGGATCATTTTTTCAAGCAAGATATGCAAAGACGGTAGGACACAATTGAAGCCAGGTAAAAATATATGTTAAAGACTTAAAAGTTTTTTGATTTTATAATCTTAGATCTATCCTTAAAGTTGGAACTTGGAAATGAGATTGATTTTTTTTCTTTTGCTTATTTCAGATAGATGGTGGCAAATGTTTGGGCCTACAACCCCAAATCTTCAAAAACTTGCCATCCGTATTTTGAGTCAGCCATGTAGTGCTTCTGGATGTGAGCGCAATTGGTCCATTTTCGAGCATATCTACTCAAAGAGACATAATAGATTGTCTGTGGAGAGGTTGAATGACCTTGTCTTTGTTCATTACAACCTCCGTCTTAGGACCAGACAGATTTTGGACACTGACTCCTCTTCGATCACTCTAGAAGAGATAGATCCAGAGTCCGAGTGGCTCACTGAGTCAACCGATCCTGTCTTCACTGAGGAGGACCATGAGTGGGTTGACCAGGCAGATAGAGAGGTTGAGGCTGTGGCTATGGCAGAGGAGGATAGAGCACGATTAGCCACCTGTGCAACTGATGTTGATCAGAGTGACACTTCACGAGCAGAGGCTATGGCTTGTCAGTCATCCAGGACCTACCTCAGACGCATTTCTAGGAGGGAGACAAACTACTTTGAGGATGAGGCTGAGCTAGAGCCTAAGCCATAGACTTGTTTTTTATTATACATATGCTTGGGAACATTTGATGTCATGGATTTCATGTATTTTATATACATTTGACACTATTTATAATTTTGCATATCTATGTTTTCTATTTCCTTCAGCTACAATTTACGTTTGTACTTATGCGATGGATGTATGTTTATGTATGTGATCATATTAGCTTCTATTTGATGATGTTATAGTGTTTTTAAGCTTTACTCAATAATGGGCCTGAAACAAGTTTTAAATCCTAAAAAATCTTTGTTTTTCATTTTGCCGAGTTGTTGTCGAGTCATAGGCAAGTCACGGGTCGAGTCGACCTTGCTAAGTCATGGGCGGGTCCGAGTCATGGAACTTTGGTTTACGCACTTGTATGAAGTTAGTATTATTGTTTTTTGACCAAGATTTTTATTAATATTGGTAAAAATAATTATAATATCTCTATATACTACTATTAAGTTACATATCACGAATGAAATGATCATCTAAATCCTAAATTTAAAATCTATTAATATTCAAGTCAATTTTCAAATTAATTTTGATAATTCCAACAATACAATTATTGGAAAATTGCCACCCATTAAAGTGGTGAAAGGGGAGGGTATAAATTAGGAACCAAATGTTCAATAATTCATTATACTAAGTTACACTTTCTCTCAAAATTCTACTCTTTCAACCCTTTTTTAGTCATTCGATTACATTTCTGTTTGTCATAAAATGACATCAAATATAGTGACAATGAGGCTCTTTAGAGCTAAGGAAGTGTATGAAGATTTCGAAGTGCAGTAAATGGGTCAAATGGAGATGGTATTAGACCACTAAGGTTTCCTATTCCTTATGGTAACATCAAAACTGGCAAAGTGCTGGAGATGGTATTAGACCACTATAAATTCCATGCTCATGCTAAATCCAACAATATATCAGAAGTGGACATGAAGATATATGATACACAATTGGCTTAAAATGCTCTTACTGCAGATAAAATTCAGGTGACCTTTTTCCACATTCTTTTGGCACATGCCACATGACAACCAACCTAAATACAACAATAATTGCATGCAACCATGGTAAAATATAAATATAAATTTTTAAATAATATTTTTAAAGGTCTGATAAATTTTGATCTTTGTTACTTCATAGACTTAACTAATATTTGATCTCAGACTTAGACAACCATTTGATGACTGCCGTCTTTAAAAGTTTGATAAATTTTGATCACAGTTACTTCATTGACTTAGCTAATATTTGATTTCAGACTTATAGTCTGATAAATTTGGTTACTGCCCTCTTTAAAAGTTTGATATTTGATCTCAAACTTAGCTAATAGACACAACTATTTGGTGACTGCCCTCTTTGTAAGTTCAAATATTAGGTGACTGCCCTCTTTAAAAGTCTGATAAATATTGATCTCAGTTAGTTTATATTTGATCTCAAACTTAGACAACTATTTGGTAATTGCCCTCTTGAAAAGCCTGATAATTTTGATCTTAGTTACTTCATTGACTTAGCTAATATTTGGTCTCAGACTTAGACAATTATTTAGTGACTGCTCTCTTTAAAAGAATGATAAATTTTGATCTCTGTTACTTCATAGTTCATAACTTCATACCCATAGACTTGGCTAATATTTGATCTCAGACTTGACTAATATCTGATTCTTTATCCTTGGACTTGCAGACTTCCAGTGCCAGTAACTGTAGAAAATGGCTGGTGGCAGAAGGGACAAATTATGGGAACATGGGACACCAGCGGCAAATCAAGGATATCCATTGTACTAAACAAATGACTAGGGGCATAAATCGGCTCAAATATCACCTTGCAAAGATTGAATGCCATGATATTACACGTGTGACAAATGTCCCAAAGAGGCTACAAGGGAGGCTTTAGCAAGCCTTGAAGAATATGCACAAAAGAAAGCAGGAAAAAAGAGGACAGCAGAGGCCATGGCAGCCCCAATGGGAGTTTTTAGTTCTACAAGGTTGTCAACGGGTGCAAGGGCTTCTTCCATTGGGCCACGATTACAAGGATCGGGAAATGTGGGCAGACATATATCAAACTTTTGGGTTTCACGTAACACTCTTGGTGCTCAACCCGGATTGCAAGGCACTACATGGAACAAAGAGATGCACCAGTAGACAAAGGTGAAAGTTGCAAGAAATTGGTACTACAACGATATTCCTTCAATGCTTTGTGTAGTCCATATTGGGATCAATTGGTCACTGCAATGACCATGTCTGGTAAGGGGTTCAAAGCCCCAAGTCGTTATGAGGTGAGTGGGCCATTGTTGCAGGATGAGGTTCAAAACACTCATGGTCTTGTAGAAGAGCAAAAAAGAATTTGGGAATAGAAAGGCTGCAACATTTTATCCGATGGGTGGACAGATGACAGGAGTAGGACGCTCATCAACTTTCTAGTTGCTTCAGGGGGACAATTAGTATTTCTAAAATCACTTGATGCCTCTGATCAAGTGAAAAATGCAGAGACTTGGTGCAACATGTTGGATGAGGTGGTGGTGAGAGTGGGAGTGGGTAATGTCGTCCAAATTGTGACTAATAATGCAACTGCATATGTGGCAGTTAGTAAACTTTTGATGGCTAGGCATCCTACATTATTCTGGAGCCCTTGTGCTGTCCATTGTTTTGACTTGCTCCTTGAGGACCTAGGGAAACTGAGTTGGGTGGAGAAGGTGGTTGAACATGGAAGGAATATCACAAAGTACATCTACAACAACACATGGGTCCTGAGTCTTATGAGAGAGAACATTGATGGTAAGGACCTCGTGTGATCAGGGGTCACATGCTTTGCTACTAATTTTCTCACCTTGCAAAGCATATTAGCCACATTGCCTAACCTAAAGCGGATGTTTATGAGTGATATATGGTTGGAGAGTCCTTATGCCAAGAATCTTGAAGCAAAGAAGGTTGTGAAGGCTATTTTTGATGTTAGATTTGCCAAGATGATGGAGGAGATCATTAATGTAAGTTTTCAAACCTTGATTGTTGATTTATTATTTAATTTTCAGATATTGCAATTTGCTGATTTTTGTTAAATTTTTTGTATGGGGCCATGGATAGGGCCAAAGAGGTCATTCAACACTTGTATGGGTCAAACAAGACCAAATATGAACCCATATGGCGCATAATTGATCAGAGGTGGAACCAATAACTCCACCAACATATTCATGCTATTGCCTACTACTTGAACCCCAAGTTTTTCTTCAACACTTTTCAAAGTAGATGCAAAGGTTCAGGTTGGTTTGGACACATGTATTCAGAGATTAGTTGAAGATGAGAACCTTCGAGATCTCGTACTTGATGTGTTATAGAGCTATAAGAAGGCCAATAGGCAATTGTTTTCTTCACCTGATTGCAAACGTAGGAGAGACACTTTGCAACCAGGTAAAAAAGAACATGTGTTTAGGTTTAGTATACCATTTATTTCGCTCATTAAGTTTATTGGAATTTTTATCAAATTATAAATGACATTTTTTTTAATCCTGGCAGATCTGTGGTGGGAAGATTATTGTGCCGCAACACCTAATCTTCAAAAGCTTGCCATCCAAATATTATTGGAGCCCTGTAGTGCTTTTGGTTGTGAGCGCAACTGGAGTGTTTTTGAGGCCATACACACAAAGAAGCACAATAGGTTGACTCAGAAGCGCTTGAATGACTTGGTTTATGTGCAGTACAACCTTCGATTGTGTGAAAAGAAGGTGCAAGGGAAGACTTCACATGAAGCATTTGACTTGGATGACATTGATCTATTCACCAGATTGGGTTGTTGTTCCTGATGGTGATGATGTGGATGTGGATGTGAATGTGGATGTGGATCCTTTCTTGACTGATGATCACCTAGCCGAGTTCGAGATGGAGGAAGATGGCTGGGATGGAGAAGTGGCAACATGTGAGGAGGAACGAGAGCTTGGTTATCCATCAGAGGCTTCTATTGAGGCACCTATTTAGGCACCTGTTGAGGATGTTGCAACTACTTCAACACCACCCACCCAGTGGTAGCAATCTTTTTTGAGCTTTAGTCATAGATGCAATTTATGATTTCTACTTCTAGTTTTCATTGATACTGAAACTTGAACTTGATATGTATTCAGAAGTTGTAGTTTCATGGAGTTTGACTTCGATATGTATTGAACTCAATTTTATTCAGACGCTGCACTTGTTTTTTGGTATATGATTCTATGTTACTTTGCTAAGTTCTAATTGCTATGTATTTAGCTCAAAACTTTGATTAATATATGATGGGAATCTCAAATCAGTATATGTTCTACAAATTTGGTGCATGTGTGTGTTTTTAGAAGAATATTTTAAGAAATATATTTTCAAATGTTCGATAAAAGTTCCAATTTATTGCTGATTTTCTGGTGAGTTCGAGTTTTTCAAAATTTTTGTGCCGATCGAGTTATTGTTGGGTCTGAGTTTTTCAACTATGGGTACAGATAGGCATCTTGCTTTTCATATTTCAAACTTCATTTATGGTTACGCATGTTGGAATTAATAATCCCACCACCAATGCTAACTTCCTGTTCTGTTTTTAACCACAGTTAGTATTCACTCTGTATGGTGCTGCCTTAACATTTAATATCTCTGGGCCAATTCGATGTTCTATTCATGCAAATGAAATGTAATTTAAGAAACCGTAACCAATCACTTGCTGTGCTGAATGTCACATGAGAAGTCTTTTTAGATGTGTTAGCATTTGAACTGGAATGCACCAAAACAACAAGTTAGTTTGTACTTGCCAAATGAATTTGCACCTAACTTGGTGCAGGGCTGTGTATTATGATTTGCATCCTAGAATATAATTGATTCCTCGCACTGATGAATCATAATTTTAGCAAACCATAACCAATCACTTGGTGTCCTCATTTAAGCTTAAAAGATCAACAACATATAATCATTCATGGAGGAACATAAAATGCATTTTCCTGTTTCAAACAATGTTTCATCCAAGAGCTAATGTGAACTGACTTTTCAATTAATATAATGATTCAGACTAAAGGACTAATATTTTGATGACTGTCTGTAAAGAAGAATAAAACACCGAGACCTCTTCAATATCTGGATATTTAGTGTCTATTTGCTGCAGATTTTCTAATTGCTACAGCCCCATTAAATTGGACCTAATTCTCAAGGAAGCCGTAACACATTAGAACATACAAGTAAAACAACAAACTTAAACAATGCAATAATCTGTTTACATCTTCAATACACTAACTATAACTCGGCTAAATATGTGGCAATGGCTTTAACCATTATTGGGATATGAAGCCATGATTCGAATGCTTCAGTGGGGTTTGACATAATCCCCCACTATAAAGGAACGTCGGTTTTATCAAGCAAGAGGCTTGACAAATAAAGCTCTCCTATTTAGACAAAAGTAAAAAAAGCACCGTTGATCTTCTATATAGAGTTAAACAACATATATTCGCATAAACTACTTCCAGCCATTTTCATAGTAAACCAGAGTGGCTCTAAGCAATTGGCACAACACAATCCTATCTTTGTTATATGTCATGCTTGCGGGACTTCGAAAGTATTCTCTATGAATGTTTAACAAAAGTAGAGCTATTGCATGAACAAAAAGTTAGCATGTCTAACATAAGTTAACATAGAGACCACAAAATAGAAGCCATCATAAGTGACACCACAACCATTTCAACAAATAACTTTACACATACAAAATAGTTGAATTAAAATTGGCAACCTATGCTCAGAATATAATGTAAAACTAAATTTCTGTACTCCTGCCCATGGCCACCACAAGCTTGAAGGTCGCTGATTACAAAGGAATTTAGAAGTCAAGGTGTTCAAGAATTTTAATTACTGGCTACACAAGTTGTAGAAGGAAAGGCTTTAGTGGAAACAAGCTTTGCATTGGTATAAAATTTAAAGATCTCAATGTTGGAATTGTTTTTGTTAGAGGTGTTGACATTCATGTTTTGTCATTGATGTCAACATATGTTTCAGTTGAAGTCTCAGATAGATTGGTTATCATTGGTATAGGGAAGACTGACAAAAGTTTACGGACACTATATGGGCTTTCAGAGCATGTGAGCATGGAGATGTATACAAGGATGAGCAGAGATCTTATATCTAAGGTCGCTTGGCTTGATCTTGCTATTGGCATAAGTTATAGTTGTTTTGGTGAAGACTGGGTACAAAACAGTGATTGTGGATTATGGCAAAGAGAGTCTCTGTGTTTTTTAGATAACTTGGATGCAAGCACGAGCTTTGATGTACAAGCTTAAGGCGTGGTATAAGACATGTTGGAGAATGTTACTTGTGATTTTTGGGTCGCTGTGTTCTTGGTGACATCAGTTGAAGCGTGTGATCTTGCAAAGATCTATTTGTGGCCGACTACAGTGGTGTAATGTGTGTTCAGAGGATGGCGAGCGTGGATTACAGATCTTGGAGTATAATTGATGATTTGTATTTCATGTTTACTTGTGTAAGATATCGTGTGTATCTTAGCAAGGGTCTATTCAATTGTTTATGCATTGGGGAAGTCTTAAGAGGCCGACCTAATTGTTTATTGTAAACTTGTATAAAGGAGAGTTGTTTCTTGATGAGATAGCATGGAAGTGTAATGTGGAAGCTGCGAGCTTTTGTAATTGTGAAGTTAGCTGGATGTAGAGCAGAGATAGTGATTGTGATAAACTTCATCGGAACTGTTTAAGCAAAACAAGTTGCTATCAGTCAGTTCACTAGTTATTGTATATCTCTCTATATGTATTTCAGACAGTGAGTCCAGAAGGTGGATTTAACCTTCACATTTAGGTAGTGCGCCTGGGCAGTGAGCCTCTTGTTTCTCCCGACTCTTGACAGGGTCTGTCCTTTAACAGGGACTGTGTACTGTATGTAATAATCAACTCCTAAGAGGGCTAAATCTCCTAACAGGGATACTATACTTTGAGTACATTATTTGTGGGTGCTAATTCCCACTTGGGTTTTTCCCTTAACAGGGTTTCCTCGACAACAATTGCTTGTGTTATGGTGTTATATTTGATGTGTTTAGATTTGCATTGAGTAATTGGTTTATAAAGTATAAAGTTTAATTATTTGGCTCACAACTGATTCGCCCCCTATCTCAGTTGTGTTGGTGGACTATTATTGCGAACAATTGGTATCATAGCTTGTGGTCCTCTGAGAGCAAGCTTAATAACTTGATGTGATCCTGAAGATGGTGTACTATAGGAAGGAGAGTCCAAAATTTGATCCTGAAAATTTTGACAGTTGGAAGAACAAGATGAGAACTCACCTACTCTGCTTAGGGATTGATTACTGGATGATTACTAAGAAGGATGAGCAGATCAAGATTGAAGATGAATTGGATAAAGCTAATGAAGATGAAAAAAAGTTATTTAGTTGTAATATGGTTGTAAGAGAAGCATTGATTAGCGTGCTCTTTGAGGGTGAATTCAAGGAGGTTAAAGACTTGGATTTTGCACACAAAATTTGGACAAGACTAGAGGCACTATACGAAGGAGATAAGTTTACTAAGCAAACAAAGCTACAAAATTGGAAGACTAAAATGGAGAGTTTAAGAATGCGAGATGATGAAAATGTCAGAGTATATGTATAGAGGGTTACAGAGGTTGTTACAGGGATTAGAAACTCTAGAGGCACATAAACTGAAGAAGAAGTGATTGCAAAGATTTTCAGATCTTTGACACCTATTTACAAAACTAAAGTGCAAGCGATAGAAGAGATCATACCTTTGTCAGCGAACTTCAATAGAGAGATATTGATTTCTAAGTTGACCACTTTTGAGGTCGTAGAGCTGGGAGATACATTACCTAAGGTGAAAGCTGAATTCAAGGCGATTGTGCACAATGACAAAAAGGCTTTATCAAGTCTTGCGAGAACCAGTAGAGATAACAAGTATGAAGAGCTTGGTGATTATTTTGAGGATTGTGCAAAGATAGTAAAAGAGGAAAGGAAATTAGATGAACTTATGGCTTTGATTGCAGAAGAGAAAAGAGAGGTAAGGGTAAATTTGAGGGAAAGTTATCCCTGAAGTGTTTTTCATGTAACAAGATTGGCCATTTTGCATCTAGATGTCCTACAAGGGTTCCTAAGCATAAACCTAAGTTTCGTAGACTAGATTATTCCAAGGATAAGGAGTGTTACTATGCTAGTGAAGGTGTGTCTGATGATGACATTGTGGATTATGATGAAATTGAATTTATTGCTATTAAAGATGATGAGCTTATTCATGAAGAAAGAGCCTTAGTTTCTCATGTTGAAAAGAAATCTGAATGGGTGATAGACAGTGATTGTTCACATCATATGCCTGGTGATAAAAGTAAGTTTGTTCGACTAACTAAATATGATGTAGTCAGATTTGGTGCTAACACTCCAAAATTGATCATTGGAGTAGGATTGATTACCCTTGATGGTAAGACTAATATTGATAATGTATTTTTTGTTGAGTTTTGGACAACTTGTAGACAAGGGCTATCATATGAAGTTCAATGATGGGAAATGTACTATCAGAAGCCAGATAGGAGATTTGATCACATCAGGTACAAAGTCAAGAGGTAATGTGTTTGAGTTGAATACTACAGAGGCTACTTATTTTGTTGCGAAAGTTGATGATAGTTGGTTATGGCATAGAAGGTTCTGTCATATAAATTTTGATAACATTGTGAAAGCAAGTATGACAAATGCAGTCAGAGATTTACCAAAAATAGTGAAGCCCTCTAACACCATGTGTAGAGAGCAGAGTAACGAGACTCGCCGCGAGTCGGGCGAGTCTCCCGGGTCAGCGAGTCGGGCAAGGCTCGCTGGGTCAGAATGACCCGTGACCCGGGCTCGGCGGGTCAGGGAGTCTGACTCGCCTGACTCACGGGTCACGTCCTGACTCGCCGTGACCCGGCTGCGTGACCCGGCCGCGGCGTTTTAAAATTCGGACTTCAAAAAAGTATTAAAACTATGATTTTTTAATTTGTTTTATTGGTTCTTTTTTATCCTTAAGACCCTAAAAGGGCTTTCATAACACTCTATTGTGAGGAAAAGAAAGATAGAGAGAGGAAGAAGAGAAATTGAGTGCCATTGTTTTGCAACCAGCTGAAAGGAAGAG
>MU228196.1:2354897-2375591 GCA_018584345.1 Thuja plicata | reverse complement strand
TGGCAGATAGACTTGTTTTTTTATTTTGTTTACAAACATATGTTTCATAACTTCATAAGTATAACTTTCATGGATCTTCATCTTGACATACATATATGATTTGATGTCATTGGTTTTATCATTTATGTTTTATCATAGAGTTACATTTACATCAGCTATGTCATTGAAATCCTATGTTTTCTATTAACTTCAGCTACAATTTACATTTTACGTATGTGATAGATGAACCTTATTTATGTATGTTAGGCTTTAGCTTCTATTTGATGATGTTATAGTGTGCTTATTAAGTCATATTCAATAAATGGTGCATGAAATAAGTTTTAAATCATTAAAATCTCTAAATTTCAAGGGTTTTTTGATTTTTCACTTTGCCAATTCGTAGCCGATTCACTGGTGATTCACCGCCGATTCGCGATTCGATTCGGCCTTGCCGATTCTGATTCTCGTTACTTTGGTTCTTGGTGATGTCAGTTGAAGCATGTGATCTTGCGAAGATCTATCTGTGGCCGACTACAGTGGTGTAACGTGTTCAGAGGATGGCAAGTGTGGATTACGGATCTTGGAGTATAATCGATGATTTGTATTTCATGTTTACTTGTCTAAGATATTGGGTGTATCTTAGCAAGGGTCTATTCAATTGTTTATGCATTGGGGAAGTCTTAAGATGCCGACCTAATTGTTTATTGTAAACATGTATAAATGAGAGTTGTTTCTTGATGAGATAGCATGGAAGTGTAATGTGGAAGCTGCGAGCTTGTAATTGTGAAGTTTGCTGGATGTAGAGTAGAGAGTGATTGTGATGAACTTCATTGGAACTGTTTAAGCAAAGCAAGTTGCTATCTGTTAGTTCACTGGTTATTGTATATCTCTCTATATGTATTTCAGACAGTGAGTCCAGAAGGTGGATTTAACCGTGTGCTTGGGCAGTGAGGCTCTTGTTTCTCTTGACTCCTGACAGGGTCTGTCCTTTAACATGGACTGTGTACTGTATGTAATAATCAACTCCTAACAGGGCTAAATCTCTTAACAGGGATACTATACTTTCAATACATTATTTGTGGGTGCTAATTCTCATCGGGGTTTTTCCTTTAATAGGGTTTCCTCGACAACAATTGCTTGTGTTACGGTGTTATATTTGATGTGTTCAGATTTGCATTGAGTAATTGGTTTCTGGAGTATAAAATTTAATTATTTGGCTCACAACTAATTCACCCCCCCCCCCTTCTCAGTTGTGTTGGTGGACTATTATTGCTAACACTCAATACAAAATGGATAGCTTGGATTGGAAATTGGGGCCTGGGCACCAGTTAGAAAATTCTGATTAAGAGGCAGATTCATTGGCAAAGCATGGTTTCAGTAAAATGATGTTATTATATGATGACTTGAGAGTGCTAACCAAAAATAAAACTAGATGAATTCACCAATTAAGATAAATCCCCTTGATAGATTATCAAATTATTATTTTTATTCAAGATCTTTGCATCAAATACAACCCTTAAAAAGTACTATCAGAGCCTGAAATTGGATCTTCCAATGCTCTTAAAAATGAGGACTTTGACCAAATGTTACAAAATAGCATAAATTGATTCAACTGAGTAGGATCCCAAATCTTCCCTCAAATTACTGAAAAGAGAGATGCAAGTTGTGACCAAGAAGTAGCTGTTGTAGTAATCCTTTTGACAAGCCTTTGCAGGCCTGTTTACCACCAAAATTGTCCATTTTTTCAATCAACAATAAAGTGACCATGCAAGAATGCCACTTGCAGACTGATTAAAATTGGACTTTATGTTTTAGAAAAAGGAGGGAATCAGCCGAACTGCTTCATTCAATCTTGTATCTGCTATTAATTAATTTCCCTGTTGGTTATTATTTAAACAGCAAGGACAACTCTATTTCCATTTTCTTTGGGGGTATCTATCGAAAGAGCGCTTTAAGGCCATCAACAAAAACTATTAACTTAAAGTCGTCATTTTGCCAATTATATTCAGACAAGCCTTTCTGTGTTAAGTATTGTCACCACAAACATGCTATGTTTTGAGTATATATAATTTCCAAAACTGATAGAATTCTAGGTTTTTTAATAATATACCGTTATTTTAATAGATCAGCAAGGATTTGAACATAGATCTCTTATGTACATTTTGGAGTTCTATTACTGAATTTCTGGTGGTCTTTATGACTCTAAATTTTTGATAAACCCCTTCATTAGAGTCAGATATTCATTTCTCAAATATATACCACTAGTGTATAATAATTTCTGTGATCTATTAACCGGTAAAAGTGGGCTTTGAAATGAGTAAAATCCTTTTACAAAGATTACCACAGATTCAACAATAAAAACTCCTTTTACAAAGATGTAGACAGATCATTAATTCTAAGTGAACTAGGTTAAATGATTAGACTTCTTTTTGTTATTGTTACCATTGATAGTATTAATTGTTTTTGTCTGTTTTGATTTTGCTTGTCTTGATTGTTGATAGGAAAATAAATTTTTTTCTTAATGCCTGAGCAGCTGTACATTGCTGCCAGTTATTTTTGAATTCACAATATCATTGCTTAGCTTTTTGACAATCTTTTGTATGGTTTCTAGTAGAATGTCATGAGTATATTTGGTGAGTTGGTAGTCAGTAATGTGTTATTAATACTATTAGCATTGTTTTTGCCATCATTTCTTTGGCTATAAGGCAAAGTCATTCATCAAAAAAGTTGCATTTAGGCGTGATTCATACGAAAGAAGGTATATTTTTCTTTCCAGATGTTGGATATCTACAGACTGCATTCAAGTCTGATTTCTTACTGGAGAGTGACCTAAAAAGTTGTAGTTATAATTTATGGTGTTATTAGCTACAACTTTGTTGATGAAATTTGAAGTGCCTGGATCCACAGCATTGGGAATTAGTTCAATTGTAGTTGTGATGTAGACCTCCTATCTAATGACGTTTGACTCAACAACTTTTGAAATCTTGAATTAAGGTTGTGAATATGCTCATTACTCTCTGCTAGCCAACCTTAAATGCTGAAAAAGAACACTGGATCACTAGCACTCCTGAAATTACAAATACCATTTTCAGAGAAAGAATACATAAGGCCCTTCCATGGGGCCGTGCCTTACCCTTGTCTTTCCTGAAGGAGATTTTCTACCTTTTAAACATATCTTGCAGAACACAATCATTTTTTCAAACTCTTTATAGGCATCAGATGAACTGTACCGTATGCTTTTTCAGAAGCTCATATCTTTTTCTTTTCCTTAGAATATCAGCTTTCACGATTACAAGGCAAAAAATGAATGACTAGATCACAAGGCCGGGGCATTTTAGTAGGTTGATTTTGGCTCGGCCTTCAAATGGCAAAATTCTAGCACCTTATTTTTTTCTTTTGGATTGATTCAGATTTTGTATCAGACCACATCATTTTATGAAAATCTGGAAATAGTTTTTTTTGAGATGTGAATCATATAAAAAAAAGACTCGCCAACCTTATGTGTGACGTGTATGCCAAACTTATATTGATGGTGTTATATTGTGAATAGATTGAAACAACTTTACAAAGATTAGTTTTTGTTTTTCCCATTTTATTAAAAGTTCTGCTGTGGTTGTATTATTTGAATTTCCTGCAGACTTCCATTTTATCATTGTCTTTGTTAAGAGTATTTAACAGAAATTATTAATTATTTTAATTATATCTAAAAATAATGCTGTTTTACTCTAGCTTTGCTGTTTATTTGATAGCATCTATATGTCACGTTTAGTAGAATTTTAATTATATCTTGACTTCAACAATGATGCAATTGATATAATTGTATAGGAAAATTAATATTTTATTGAATGTTTTCATTCAGGAATGGAAAATCCACCCAATCCTGTGGATATTATTGAGTCAGGCAGTAGCAATAACCCCCAATCTACCAAATCAGTCAACTCCATCAATCAATTGGACTGGCTTTCTGACAGATAGTCTTCCAGCTTTTACGACTAGCATTTCTCTTAGCTGCCCTGACATGGTACAACAGTCAAAGGCAAGATGTTCAGCTATACATGGTGTGCAAGACACTGATTTTATGATAATGGAGGCAACACCACTGAAATTTCATGTAATGTGTGAAAAGCTAACTAGCTTTTGTACCTTCCTACAAGAGATGCACGCAGATGAGTACTATGCCCAGGGCAGTGCTCCTTCTCTCAAAGTTGCATTTCAAACTTACCTAAATAATGAGACAGGCAGTAGCAATACCCCCCAATCTACCAAATCAGTCAACTCCATCAATCAATTGGACTGGCTTTCCGACAAATAGTCTTCCAACTTTTATGACTAGTATTTCTCTTAGCTGCCCTGACATGGTACAACAGGCAAAGGCAACATGTTCAGCTATACGTGGTGTGGAAGACACTAATGTTATGATAATGGAGGCAACACTACTGGAATTTCATGCAATGTGTGAAAAACTAACTGGCTTTTGTACCTTCCAACAAGAGATGCACGCGGATGAGTACTATGCCCAGGGCAGTGCTCCTTCTATCAAAGATGCGTTTCAAACTTACCTAAATAATGTGTAGTCGACATATTTCATACCGATGTATATAATACAAACTGATATAGTGAAACAGTGTCCTTGATTAAGTGTGCACCTTTTTGTGCTTTTTACAAGAGTTGACCACCCATGAAGACCTATGGTCTAGCAATTCTTGTTGAAGTAAAGCGTATATTTTAAACAACTTTGGTACTATGTAATCAACATTTACTCTGAAATTTTGTATATGATGTATAGATACTAATACAATGGTGACTTGATCATTGCAACCTATACAGATTTGTAGATGCAGTTTACTATTTTTTGCATATTTGGAATAATATAGATTAGTTTTAATAGCTTCACATTTATATTTTGTGCTCACAGATGCTTAGACTAAATATTGTCAAATTTAAGGTTCATGTTTTTCTCATAGGCTGTAAGTTTAATGTCGACAGCTCTGATAGCTTGCCATCAAATAGTTGCAACATGCTTACCATAACCTTTAAAGAAAAGGGCCGTCACTTCTTTAATTAATAATTATCACTAGACTCACATTGAGAGCACCTGACTTTGCACTGCTAAGTACTTGAGCCATTCTCTTCAACCCCGCATGAAGGACACCATTATATGCATGTCCTGCAGCTATTACATTCTATTTAACCATATTTCTCTGGGCATTTTTCTCAAGTAGTTCAAGTGCCTTGTCAATGAGGCCCCATTTTGCATGCATGTCTGTCACTCCATTACTAGCTGGAACATCTGGAAAAATACCATACCCTGTTTTAGAGCTCCCATTTTGTCACAGGCTAGGAGGATGCTGGCAAAGATGAATTGATAGTCTTGAACACTGTTTCGTTGAATTTGGTGAGAGGAAACCCTTGTCTTCTGTGAGTTGCAATGATAGGAGTCCATGAGAAACCATCGAGATCTTTGTAAATTTTGTGAACTAGTAAATATGGCAGATTCTTTACGGATCAGCCAAACTAATATCCCTATTCTTGCTGCTTCCATCCATTCACTGCAAACAAAAAGATCTAAAGATGCTATTAAATTATTTGCTATTGGGAGATAACTTACAGATACTACCTAGAAGACATGCAACTTAATTTATGACCAGCTTTATTACTGTGAATGGCTCTTGTACAGTTTTAACATTGTGGTGTTTTTAAATGATAAAAATTGAACACATTGAAGATAAAATAACGTAGAGTTGCATGCAATTAAAATTTTTGTATATGTCACGAATTACATAATAGTGGCTCAGAATCAGAGAGATTGGCAGTTGAAATGTCTAATTAATGTCAATCTATGAAAGAACCAAATATTGCTGTTTAGTTTAGAGAAGGGAGAAAAATTGCATATTTATATTCCAGGTTTTTAAACCCTGAAGTTATATAGAGCAAACTATCTATACAATTTCCACGAGATTTAACCATCTTTAAATGTTGAGGCAAGTTTGGAACATGAACTTAAGCAGATGCCTGGTTTGAGAGAATTGCATGATTTGGGTTTTAATTCTTCCTATAATCCTATGCTGTGGATTAAAACAGGTCACTGAAATCATAGTAATTGAATTATTATAAGATTCTGCACGAAATGTGTTGTGCTGTCAACAATGCCATTGAGAACAGAATGGGCAAAGTTTGCAGGAAAAATATTACAGAAACATACCAAAGCAGGACTTTTTAAGAAAATGGGATGAACCAAAGTCAGTCTCCCTAAGCTGTTGATTCAGTATTTTTACAATTAGCAAAAATTTAGATCTGAAAATATTGGGGTTTTCGAGCTACTGGATTCTTGACTGCAAAACAAGATTTTGTCGCATTCCAAACCAAAAACATTGTCACGAATAGCAATTTGTTTTCAGGCACGAGGTAAGGAATATGTCAGCTCTTTGGAAGTTATTTTTTCCCAGTGTAAGACAGCTGCACCCACACATAGACATAAATACATATGTATACTCATGCATTTTTATACATTTTTGTTTTCCTGAGCTTTTTAGTAGTTTTTGTGATCGTTTTCAGCTCTTTATCATTTCACAATCATTGTATATGCTTACACATACTCGAACTTTCTTATAATAAACACAACTATTATTGATAAGTAGGAGATATTTTCCATGGCAAGTCAAATTGTGATATTTCTATCAGGATTCAACTGTGTATTTTTTTTTAGTCAAACACATTGACCCATGTTTCATGAGTAGTAGTTCACACGAACCCATTTCTCATGAGAATGAATGTAACACTTAGCACTCATTGCATCTAGGTGCTGCTCGCAGAGGTGAAGCATCAGGACTTCCCAGGAGGTTACCCATCCCAGTACTGCTCCAGCTTGAGTGCACTTAACTATGGAGTTTCCTCCATGGTTAAACCCAAACTGCTTGCAACCCTATTTGCAAACCTTCAACAAGTGTTGTTTTCTTCTTGCATTGTAACAACTTTTATTTTCTTCTTGCATTACACCTTAAAATCAAATTACTTTTTTGAACAGATCCTGCCATTACTTCCCTTGAAACAAAAGTTTTTATTTCTTCGAGGTTTAATTAATACAGTAGTGTTTTCTGATTTGATTTGCTTCTGTGAATTTCTTAAAGCTCTTTGTTTAGTATGTTCATTTACCTTTAAATTGTCAAAGGAGTGTAGTAATAGAAAGATTTTTTATGGATATTGTAGTTGTATATATATTTTATATTAAAAAAAATTATAGTTGCATGAACACGTGTCTTCAAGCTTTAGGGTTTGAAATAGTAAGAGATAACATTAGGTAAATTTAAGAGTTAATATTTAATTTAATGTTTGGATCATAGTAGCAATAATTGCGATTAATCTTGTTTCCCCAATAAATTGGAAAAAATTGTTGACTTATGGTCAACGATTTTTTATCGATTTTTTTCCTGATTGAAACATGAAAAATGTGATTAATCCTGGCAATCGCTATTAATATTGGCAACTTTTTAAATGCGAAAAACCCTAAATAACTAAAAAAGGTGCCTGCCTTTTTATTTACTGGTCGCGTTTGGTGTCGTATAGAGCAGAGCAAGACTGGTGACGTTTGGAGCATCATCTGGGATTTTGGAGCATCGTCTGGAGGCTGAGCCATCATCTGAACTCTGGAGCCGACGATATTATTTTTGAGCCATCATCGGGGGTCCGAGCATTGTCTGGAGTCTGAGCCATCATCATTTGGAGTCTTCACATAGAAGGCTGAGATCCTACACAAGAAGAAAGGCCATCAAAGATGACTTACCATCTTTGATACCCGCTATTGTATATGAGGATATGCTAAAATTGATTCATCTCAAAATAGTCCACATTTGTCTTTAGTCATTGTGTCAATGTTTGCAATTAATTTAGGCTCAAGTGAACGTTTTTCTCATGGTTTTATAGTTTTTCTTTTCGAAGCATATTATATTGAATGAATGAGAGGAGTTCAGTCATTACGAAAGTCAAGTCATTAAATATTTAGTCTATTTTAGGGATGGAGAAAAAGTGGTTGTTGGGTGGGCTTATAGTAGGGTGCGTGACATCTTGCATAAGGATTCAAGTGGAAATCTTTATTGGTGAGTGCATTTTATCCAAATGACCTCACTACTACCAATATGTTGAACCAGGCTATGGACATTCATCGAAGCATAAGACGTAGAAGAATATTGTCAAATGTTGTTGAACTCTATATTTTATTTGCATTCAATATATCTATGATGTGGAAATGCCCCTTAATTTTTTTAAAAAAATCATTTTGACTGTTTTCTTCAAGTTTTTACGCTTTTTTGTAAATCCAATTTTTTTTCGATTTTTTCCTGATTATTTTCTGATTTTTTCAAAAAATCCTACTGTAGACACCTAAATCTAATCAACCTAATTCGATCATATTTAGTGCCTTCTGAGACATATCAGCTAAGTAATTAAGCATTACCTAATTGACCTATGTCATCCCCTAGCCTTAATTAATTCAATTAATTGGCTATAGTCCTGATTAATTATTAAAAGCAACCAATAGCTTAATAATTAATTAAAACCCTATTCCTCTATTATTGAATGAATATGTTATTTATGTAATTCAATTCATTAATATTCCCTTTAACCCCTAACCTAACCTATCTCAACCACTTAACTCAGAGTTCAAACTAATCCCAACCTTTTCACCCCATGCTAATCTTAATCCTAAACCTAATCCTATCCTAAACCCTCCCTAATAATGTCACATTCCTAATCTCTTTCCCAAAGTCAACTTTCTCAAGCTCTATCTTATCCCTTCGCCCATGTCTTATTAATACCTCTTACACCCCTCATTAAGACTCTTACACCCTCATTAATAGCCTTATCTCCTGAAGTTTCCTCTCATCTCCTTGGCTCACTTCCCTAAATAGTCACATTCCTCCCTATTTTCAACCCAATCATATTGTGACACTTTGCATCAAATGATGCACTTGAAGAAACACAATCCATGTGCTCTCTTTTAGGTGCATCTGGACCTCTCATCAGGATTGCATCCTGACCCTTGCTTCCTCACCCATTTTCTATATAAGAAAACCTCATTCCTTCACAATTTAATCCACCTTTTATGCATTGTTATAATGCTAGTTTTGAGAGCAAATCAAACAATTCCAAACCAGAGTTATAATGTCAGTTTGAAGAACCCCTCTTGAAGCTTGAAGCATATCAAATCTGGAGCACACATCCATAAGCATGAACAAATCAAAATATCAAAAGGGAGCTTGGATTCTGTTTTAGGGAGGTTTGCACTCCTTATGCTTTTATTGTTTTTAGGCTTTCTTTTCAGTCCAATCATGTATGTAGTTTAGATTATTAGTTGTAGAGTGTTTTAATTCGTTATTATGCTCCTTTACACCTAATTTTCGTAGCTCGCATTTCTGGCACGCCCGGTGGGACCCACTTCATGGGTCAGTTTTACTAACAGTAACGGTTTCTCTTGAGTTTTTGAGTTCGTACCATTTTCAGGTTTAAAGGCGTCTTGGCTCAAAACGGACTCTGCCTAATTTTTATCGATGAGAGGGTTGAGGCTAAGCCTTATCATCACGTTGACATTTTTAAGGGTAGTATCGTTAACTTTGACCGAATCGTGCATGGTTGACTTTTGGTCAACTGTGGTCAAACTTCCTCCGTTCATTTCAATTTTTGAACTAGGTGTTCCCTGTACCCCTTGGAACCTAGGTTTTCAGTTTCACATGTTTCGGGGATGGTTGACTTTTTGGTCAACTCTCGATTTGCATGCATGAGCCTTTTTGGTCAACTTTGGTTGACTTTTTTGGTCAACTGTCTTTGTTTGTGTTCGGTTCACGAAAATGCTCATAACTTTTGCATACGAGCTTCATTTTTAACGATTCAAAAGGCGTCGTAAAGCTAACTTAGAGGGCTATCCAGATTTGCAGACTACTTTGTCAGATTCCTCCTCCAAAAATAGGTGAAACGTTCGAAGTCCCCCTTTCTTTTTCGTACTAATTTAATCAAACAAACTTAATCTCGAATGCACAAAGAATCGAACAAGCAATCACACATTCTTGTTTTGGGTTTTAAAAATTGAACAAGACAAATCTCACATCTCTTTTTGGATCTAAAATTGAAGAAACAAACTCGCACATTTCGTTTTGGGTTTCTAACAATTGAACAACATTAATCACACATTTTTTTCAAGGGCACTAAAATCATGCAAAATCAAATCTCGAATGCATAAAAGGTTAACATCTTTGTTTCAGCTTTGAACTTTGACGAAACGATAAAACTTCAATTTTTGGGCTTTTAAATCTGAACGTCTCTCGCGTCGCTTTGATTATGCAATTCATTTTGAGCAAACAACACTTCGAATTTGGGTTTAAAACTGAACAAATCAATCAAACATCAGGAATTAAACAAGGCAAACGAACATTTCAAATTGGTGCACATAAAAATCAAACAAACTTGCGAGTTTATTTATGCACAAATCAAACATTGTTTAACTTGTCAAAGGAATTAACTGTGTGTTTGACGTCTTTGGTGCACTTGCACAAAATCTGTAGAGCGCAACCTCACTTCACACACTATCCTCTCCCATTGGCTTTCGTGGTTGTTAGTGCAAGAGAAAAGTGATTGTGACCATTCGATCTTTTTCTCAATTTGCTTAGAGGGGCCTATCCAGAAGAAGCACGAGTCCTTCTGAAGAACGACCCCAAACCGGTAAATCCTTCGGCCGTTATAGAAATAAGGTGGACTTAAAGGTCTGTCTTCAGAGTCAGTCCTTCTTCCTAATCTAAGCTTAAATCTTCCATCCATCTCCATCGTTCCTCCCTAATCAACTCATCAGAAAAGCGTCATGTCACAAATCTATTATGATGAGTTTGGTTGTCATATCTCTTCCTTGTCTTTATCCTATTCCAGTGATGATGAAGGTCTTGTTGATAATGATGCATACTTTGAAAACCTTAGCAAGCTTGCCCCAACATCCTATTCTAGTGATGATGAAGGTCTTGTTGATCATGATGCGTACATGGAAAGCCTTAACAAACTTGCTCCAAGCATCCTCCAAGCTCCAGTCATTCCTCCACACTATCCCATCATGCCGCCATGCATACCCACTAGCACTCCTTATCATACCTTTGACAAGGGAAATCCTTCTTATCATTCATCCACATCTCCTTCCTATACATTCATGCCTCCAACTTATCCCACAGTCATGCCTCAAACTCCATCTTTCCACAACAACCATACTAGCTACATCCCTAATCCCAATCCACCATCTCATTATCCTCCAATCCATGTTCAAATCCCTAATCCTAGTCCTCCATTTCCTCTAAACCATCACCATGATCCCCATGCTATTACTAATCTACCATCCACTCTATCCTACCCATCTACCCCATCTTACCCCAATCTACCATCTCCCATTCCTACCTACATTAACACATATTCCATCCCCCAGTCCATCCCTCTTCTCCCATCAGTTAGTCAATCTTGTTTGCAAGTCACCCCCATGCCTACCTATGTGAACTATCTCGCCGTACCATCTTCCTACCATCAGATACGTAAGTCTCCAAGGAGTTTCACAAGGAAGCCATCGCAAAATCCATCTCTTAAAGAGTCACATTATATCACTCCCCCATGGAACAACACTAGTGATGAAGCCCTTCCATCTCCCACATCCATCATTCCTCTTCCATTTCCCATACCCGAGATTCCTCTTCCATATCCTATACCTATCATTTCCTTTCCAGATCTCATACTTTTTGATCCTCTTCCATCTCCCATACCTATAATTTCCCTTCCTGATCTCATACTTTTTTATCCTCTTCCATCTCCTAGCACCATTGAAGTCCCCTCATCAATTGAATTCATCCAATCCCCATCCCCATCTTCTCCTCCTGACACTATCCCCACCCCATCCCATGAACCTCACGCACACACCCTTCTTCCGTCTCTAACGGAATCTCACATCCCTCCATCCAACCCATTTGTAGAATCCATCCATCCAACTCCTTTGAAGAATCCATCCATATATCCCCATCACACCATTCACATCAATCCAATCATGTCAAGACCTTGTCCAAAATCGTGTTGAAGTATCCATTGACTTGAATGAAGATTGTATCATTCCCTCCACTCCATATCAAGATTCTAACACCCCACTCCATCCATTACCTGATCCATCAACTCCATCTAATGATCCATTGCCATCTAATCCTTCAAAGCAAGATCCTCCCATTCTATCTATGCCATCTCAAAATCCATTACCCCATTTGAGCCAATCTCACAACATCCCATCACCTTCACTTCATAAACCTTTATCACCTCCACTTCTAACTATCCCACCACCATTACTCCATCACCTTGGTCCACTCGCATTCATCTGTGGTGGTCCGCTTAAAACAAAAGAAATCAGTTACATCTCCACCATTTGCCATCCACCAGATAATGGACTTACATCTTGTTCCTTCACTGAAAAGTATCCTAACTTGACTCAAATGCTAAAAAAATGGAATTATCAAGGTAAAGGCGCGAGCTTAAATGAGCAAGGTACTCTAGAGCCCATTCAGGTTAAAAGACATCCACGATCTTGTGGTATTGGTTACGCACCTAGAGGCCCTTCTTCCAAAACTGTTGGTACAACTAAATAAAAATTCAAGAGTGATTTCAAACCCTCCATCACATCCTCGTATCGTCCCTCTAAAGCATATACCGCCATCGCCCCTCCTCCATTCTTGCAACCCAAGATGACCTACCATATTCTTCCTTCATCCTCTCAATCCATTTTGGGCCCCTATGTCCCAAAATCTCATCCCACATCTTATCCCACTCCTTCCTTCATCCACCAATCCCATATAAAAAATCCCACCACTTACATTCCCAATCAGGATCAACAAAGGCACATACCCATGCGCCCCATCCACCATCCTACCTCCACCACTTCATCCATATTTCCTCCATCTCATGCAAGTTCTCATAACCCTTCCAATAATACTCACCGTAATTTGGATGTCAAATCACCAATGCATAAAGCTACAGATCCACAATCTAAATATTGTCATGTCCACTTCAAACGACATGCTCTAGCAAAAGCAAAAGCAATCAAAGAATGCACTACATCCCATAGGACACAAAAGCCCACCAAAGCAAAAACTATGTGGATCTCAAAGCAAAAAGATGTCATGCATCTAAAAGAAAAATCCATTGTGGCATCCAAGGTTACTAATCCTCTAGCTGAGCATTCCTCTCCTCAATCTTCATAATCTATTTTGGGTCCTTATGTCCCACAACTTCGTACCATGATTCCTACATCGTATCCATCGGTACCATCCGCTTCACCTTCACTCTTCCCACATCCCTCACAACATGTGCCAATGTTGATCCTAACAACATCCCCCTATCCCACTCACTTTTCATCATTTTATCCAAATACTTCCAACTATCATATCCCCTATCCCACATATCTCCCCCGCATAACTATCTCATAACTGCATTTTCTTAAGTCACTCATGCCACATAAAGTTGTACCAACATATCGTGATCCACATCAAAAGCAGAAAACCAGAAAAAAACAAAAAAGAAAAAGAAAAAAAAAGAAAGAGAAATCAATTCGTCCAATGGTGAAAACTTGGCAAACAAGCGCCTGGGATAAGTACCATGATGAAAACCTAGTAAACATGTGTCAAGCGTAGTTCCTCCATCCAGTTGCTCTTCACACTTGGGGGCAGTTCTTTTTGGCTACCATCCATCTACCATCCATATCCTGTCTTGTCCTTTTCACTTCCTCCATCCTCCTCTGGATCTTGATGAGAAATATACAGGCCACCATATCTCCATGCTTTTAGACATCTCTTGACATCCATCTCCTATCTCCCGTCCTTATCCACCTATCCTTTTGTCCACCCATCCTTTCTTCCATCTATCCTTCTACATTATCTTCCTACCTTATCCACCCTTCGTCCTATCTTTCATTCATATTTGTCATCCTCTTGTTATCCTCTCTTCCATCCTATCATACCCCCTCCTAATGTTTCCTCACATGCATGACCTATCCTAAGTGGGGGCATTTTGTTCCTTAGTGGCGTAGTCCTTGGAGACCTTCTTGTATCCACCTGTCATTTCCCAAACCTCCTCTCCTATCCACAATCCTTCAACTATCCATCCATTCCTCTACTAAAATCCTTCCATCCAATGCTTCCCTCTCCACATTCCCTAGTGTCTCCTCCATCTTCCAATTCTTCCTTTCATATATCCCATCACTTGTTTCTTCCCTTGTCATTGGTATCTAGCTCTAGGCTATCCTCATGCCCCCAATGCCACCCATTCCAATCCTAATTCTCCTCATGACCTACCATCGGATGCAAATCCTATCCACATCCTCCAACTATCCAAAGTCAAGCAACAATCAACCCATTCAAGCACACCCTTAGCCTTGCTGCCAGCTTTTGATCACAATCCACTCATCATCATTGGGATGCATCCTTCCCAATCCTTGTGTTTCTTTCGGATTACATCGTTCCCACATCTAGAGCACCCCATCTGCTATTCCTCTATCTTGGCCTTTTGGCTCAACCAGGGCAACATCATGCATATCTGCCTCATCTCATCCATTCTCTCTGAGCTTCATGTGCTTTTGGTCCTGTAAATATCTTTTATGTGTCAGTCTAGTCTTGTGTCCGGTCTTGCTTGTACATATTTCGAATCCTTGGTCGGTCTCCTTGCAGAAAGTGATCTAGTTTCAGATCCCGAATCCTGTGCTTCAGTAAGTTCCTTATGAAAAAACCTTGTTTCAGCAATTTGATCATCATCACATCTTTGGCCAATCAGATTCACACTTGACAGCTCCATGGAAATGGGTCCTTGAGGATGTATCCTTCCTCTCGTTGACCTAAATCCAATCATCTTTTTGGAAATGGGTCCTTGAGGATGTACCCTTCCTCTCGTTGACCTAAATCTAGATCATCATCATCATCATCACTGGGTTCTTGTAGGATCCAATCAAGTATGTAGTTTAGATTATTAGTTGTAGAGTGTTTTAATTCGTTATTATGCTCCTTTACACCTAATTTTCGTAGCTTACACCTACTCCTCTAGTTTGCCAATTTTTTCGCAAAACGATTTATGCTACTATAGTTTGTATCACTCAAAAATCATAATTTTTTTTCTATTAAATATAAGAGATAGTCACATACGAACCAGTTCATAAGTATCACTTTTAAAAGCTTTACAAAGGAAAGACAACCAAATATGCTCGAAGAGTTTTAATTACAAAACATGACCAAAAAAAGAAGGATATAATATCAGTCTTCTTTAACCCATGCTGTCCATGGCTTGTCACCAACTGGCCACATCATCCTGTGACCATCTTGAGCGATCCTGTTGTATGTATTTCTCATCCATGCTTCCCAGGGGAGTGGAATTGGTGGGTTTGGCAAATTGATGTAATTGGTGGCCTTTGTTGACATCTCTCCTCCACTAGCATTTTCAGTATTTTATGCCTTAGATGAGGGGGATGAGGCCCTGCTGTCCCCAATCTCATTAGCATTCCCTTTGACTGCACCCTTCTCTTTGACTGCACCTTTACCTTCTACTGCCTCTACATCAGTCTTATATTTTACATCTTGTTTGTCTTTTTTAATCTGTTCCAACAAATCTGCAAGAGTGAGCTTGAATACATCTGTGCTTCCTAGGTCTCTGGAATTCCCCTGCCTCCGTGCTTTGAAGCTAGATATTGATTTTCTTTAACATTTCCATGAAAACCTTTTCATTCATTTTTAAGACCATCGTGGCCTGCGAAGAGATATCAGAAAAAATGAGTCTCCTAAGAGACTCAGTAAGGTATCTACCTTTACCACAAAAAACATCATTATTTAAAAGCTTTTAGAGATGCCAAATCAATAGAGAAGTAAGAGCAAACCAAAAAATATTACTACTTTTACTGTTATCCACGATATGACTAGATATAACATTTGAGAAATTGAAATTATAGTGTAGGACCAACCCAAACATGCCCTACACTTCTCTGGCAAAGATGCAATAAAAAAACATGGTGCACAGATTCAAAATTTTTGCAAATAGAACATATGTTTGGAAAACCCCAGGTTTCTTGAAGGGCAGTTTATGCAAGAGTACCCTCCAAAGAAAGCAATTAATCTTAGGTTCAACTGGGAGATGCCAGAGTTTAGTAATATATTTGGTCCAGGTAGGGTAATCCAGAGAGAAATTCCATTTGTTGTTCAGGTGATAAAAAATATCAGAGCTATGGGTCAACCATTTGGAAAGGTTTTCGACTTGATTTGCCAGAGTTGGGATCCATCAGGCCAGGATAGGGATTCCAAAGTGTTTGAGGAGGTGTAACAGTTCCTGGGAAGCAGAAGGTAGGCAATGGATTTGTTGATCATAGAGTAGGTTTTCTTCTGTGCAGCAGGGATACCAAATTTCGCTGAGAGTCCATCCCAATAGATCAAATTTTATTGAGAAACAATGTCTTTTAGTGTACTAATCCCCTTCTCTACCCATTTTTTTGCTGAACAACCTTGCACCTTGGCAAGAGGTTTGTCATTATATGAGAGGTTCCACCATATGGATCTATTGCCACAAATCTTATTGTCCACAACCAGTCTATTGCCCCCAACAATATGCTTTCTGATTACCTTCTAGCACTTCCATATAGATTGGAATACTACAGATCCTCCCACTTTAAAGTCTACATCTAGGGATAAGATATCAGTGAGACAGAATCCTTTCCACCCCTTAGTCGACACTGGCTGTGCTATGCTAATGTTATTCCTTATTAATACCTTCCATGGTTCCTCACCTTGCGTGGCTTTACAGATCCATTTAGCAGCTAAGGCAATCCCCTGTATCCTTAGATCTTTTAGGCCAAATCCACCAATCTCTTTGTTCTTAGTACACCACTCCCAACTAACTGCATGTCCCTTCCTTAAACCTTTTCCATCTGACCAAAAGAATTCCCTAATAATTTTCTGAATGGAATTGACCTGTTGTAGATTGAAAGTCCAGGCTGAAGAATAGTATACAATATATGAAGATAAAATCTTCTGACAGACTTGGAATCTACCAGCCAAAGAGAGGAACTAATTATTCCATTTATTAACCTTAGTTTCTATCTTAGCTTTAATCCAGTCCCACATATTGGCAAGGTTTGGATTAACCGCAAATGGCATCCCCAAATATCTAAAAATGTGATTTGGATCTCCCCAATTAATATAATACTTATGGATCCATATAGGAGGGGATTCTTCTCATCCTAGCAGAATAGATTTAGAGAGAGAAATCTTACTACCCGAGGCTGCATAGAAGAGGTCAAGTTTTTTCATGAGGTTCCCAAAATTTTCTTCAGAAAGTTGAAACAAGATTGAGGTATCATAAACAAAGTGAACATTAGATATTTCCTCCTTATTAGGGAGAAGGATGCCTCTGAATCTAGGGAAAGTGGAGTAGTCTCTCAAAAGGTAATGAAGAGAGTCAACAACAATGACAAATAGAGCAGGGGCAAGAGGGCATCCTTGTCTAATAGACCTTGAGAGCCCAAGTTGTTCTGATTTGGATCCATTAACTTCTACACAAGCTTGAGCACCTCCCATTAGGGTGGAGATCATCTTACAAAAGTGAAATGGTAAGCCAAGAGCTTCCAATATCATACAGATAAACTTCTATTCTATTGTATCATATACTTTTTCATAATCTATAAGAAGCATGCCAACCTGTTGACCAAATTGTTTAGCCCAATCCATAGTCTCCCAGCATGTTACCAAATTCTCCAATATGTACCTACCTTTGACAAATATTGTTTGAGTGCTATTGATTATGAAAGGTTGGATATTTTCAAGTCTAAGAGCAAGAGTCTTAGCAAGGATTTTATAAGATACATTGAGTAAAGTGACGGGTCTCCAGTTCTTTATGAGTGTTTCGTCACCATCTTTGGGGATGAGTTTGATTAGTCCAACATTAATCTCTAGTCCAAGAGATCCCCTTTCAATAGCCTCTTCATACAATTTCAATAGCACTCCACTAATCCATTCCTGATTATTCTTATAAAACTCAATAGGGATACCATCAAGCCCATGGGATTTCTCATTGGCCAACTTGGATATAGCACAATTGATTTCTGACAGAGAGATTCTGTAGTTTAGTTTGGAAGCCTCTTCATCTGATACTCTTTTTGGAATGGTTTTTCTGACCATCTCCCTAGCAACTTCCATATACCTCCAACTATCTTATGTGGAAAATAGGGTCTTGTAGTAAGAAGCAAATGCACTCAAAATGTCTTCTTTATTGCTGAGCAAAATATCATTATCTTGGATGCTATCAATTTTATCTCTAGCCTCCTTTTTTTAAGCACCTGGTAAAAGAATTTAATTTCCCTGTCACCAAGTTTCAGCTAGTTAAGCCTAGATCCAACTCTAGCCCCTTGTACCTTCTGATGTTGTAGCTTCCTGAGGGAGTCTCTAGTGTGTACTGGGGAGTTTAGGGATACCATATCACTTGGAGAATCCTATAATTCTTTTCCTGCCACACAAAGTTTATGATGGAGAAATTTCTCTACCTTTCTAGAATCTTTGGCTCTCTTTTTTCCCCACAGTTTGGAATAGGTTCTTCCAAAATTTCACCTTTTGGTTCCATTTACTAGTCTCATCCTCATGATTGACAATACTCTCAGTAAACCAACTGATCACTTTGGATTCTGCTAGGATATCCTCATCCTTTAACAAATGGTAGTTAAGAGCAAATCCTTCCTTCTTACCACAATTGGTCGGTGGGGAGTTAACAATACAAAAACAAGCCACAATGGGGTGATGATCTGATAAGGAAAAGGGGATGACTGAGACAATCTCCCCTTTATCATCCTCAAGGCATTTAAAATGAACTTTATTGAAATAAAATTGATCTAATCTAGAGAAGATCCTCTTATTCCCCTTCTGGAAATGTGACCAAGAAAATCATATCCCTTTTGATTCGTATTTTTTTTTAGCCAGCGGGTCACAAAGATTCAATTTACAAATTACTATGTTCCAGAAGAATCTTTCCTCAACTTTCCATTCAAATTTCAATGCTCCACTTTTGTCTTGTGGTGTTCCCACTATATTAAAATCTCCAACAACTACCCAGAGGATATATTCAAGACCACACATCCATTCCCATAACTTGATTCTATCCAAATGCTCATTGGGAGTGTAGACTGAGCATAGCCCTATTTCTTTGTCTTGAATTCTGAAAATTATCCATACTTCTCAGTTGCAGGGGAGATATACCCCACACCTTAACCATATTCCCCCATCTTGGACCCACTAGAATGGAAGTCCCACCTTTGCCTCTACCGTGGTTAGAAGAAAACGAGTCAGCATCCTTCCAAATGCATTTGAGAGCAATGTCTAAAGAGAATCCTACTACTTTGGTTTCTTGCAGTAACAAAATATCAATACCTTGAACCATCCTTAGGAATCACTTGATAATGTATTTTCTATCGTGAGATTCAAGTCCTCTTGCGTTCCAAGAGGCACATTTAAACATCATTACTTTCCTTTAGTTGCCAGTATCCATTGGGTACTGGAACCCCTTGCAGCAATCTGGGAGAGTGCATTTCTGCATCTTAGTTGGTTTGTTATTGCTATTGATGAGTGGGGGTCTTCCTCTTTTCCTCTTTATTGGTTCCTCCCCTACATCTTTAGGTTCCTTGATTTCCTTGTTGCCATGTTTCTTCCTTAGCCTGATCCTCTTCTTGTACACAACCTTAAAAATGAAAGGTTTATCATATAATTTTAGATTAAATTATTTTGTCATAGTAGATAATTTGCGACTAAAATCTTAGTTTAAATTTTATAATGCTCATTACAAATTTAAAATATGTTCAATATTTATATAATATTTCTACATTGTTTTATATCACTATTGCTATTAGATTCAAACTTTAGGGCCATTTTTGCTTTCAAACTAGCATTTATGAAGATTTTTGTTTTACAAGTAAATAATTCTCATACTAAGAACAATGATGTGGCCCCTCTATTAGGCTAAGCTATAGAAAAACCTTAATCATATGACAAAAAAAAAATCAAACATGAATCTTCATCGCCTTAAATCTTATAATTACATACAATATAATCATACATGATATTTTAAAAATTATTTTACAAAAATTGCTAAAATAAAACTATTGTATCTTCTACATACAAATTGAATTGTAATCTCTACCATATATGTTTACAAATCTATAGCTACCTATCAAATCGTTAGTTTTTTCTAACATAGCATCACTACAATTTATTAACTTACTATTGATTTTACATCTTTCATTCTCTACTATCTCTCTCTTATACTTACCTTTCAAAAAGTGGTTCTACATTTTGGTAGTTTGTTGTTAATTTTACGTCTTGAAATCTCTAACTTCAACTCTCCCTTATCTTTGAAAAATGGTTCTATTTACCAACTTTGGTGCTGCATACACATTACACACAAATTGCCTTTTTCAATATTATCTATTCCACATTAGATCTTCTTGTTGCTTTTTATTGTCCATACAAGTGCCTTTTAAAAAACCAATAAATTCTCCAAAAATCTTGGAAAAAAACACACTAACAGGTAATCTTCAAAAACTTCTTCTTTTGCGGCATGTCTAAAGCTATTGCATTTGCATAATAGAGTTCATATTTACATTTTTTCAACAAAAAACTTTTACCTGCGTTTAGAATTTTATATATATATATA
>MU228196.1:2332524-2354808 GCA_018584345.1 Thuja plicata | reverse complement strand
TACTTACTGTGCATAGATGCAAGGAATTATTTAGATAGTCTTGTGTCAACTATCTTATTCCATAAAATGCAAAATGATAGCATACATCCACAACAAAAAAAACTTATGGCATGTGATGTCTCTTTTATAGATATACTTTACCCCCTTTAGTTAAAATGTCTACCTTGATTGAATTTACAATTACAATGATCAATGACGGAAACCTACAATTACAACTACACTTCAAGTCATAGACATTGTCTAGTTGGGGCAGAACCTCAAATCCGCAACGCGATACAGAATGGATCTCTCTAACAAAGTTCATAAACAAAAAGCTAACAATTCCAAAAAAATATAATGATTACTTGACCTCAGAAGAAATCCTAAAGGGATCCATAGTGTTGCTTAAAGGATATAGTTACCCTATTATTTGAAAGTCAAGGTAGGCCATTGTGTTAACTTATCAAACACTGTTTGCTTTTGCTAAAAAATTAGCATTCTTGAAGCCATCATTTATAATAAGCTCCAATTCATAACACTTAAATTCAATGTGCTTATATAGGTGGATTTCCATCTTATAAATAGACATCACTTGCTTGCACCATGATATTATTGGTGAGGCCACCTACATATTCAAAGAAGAGAACCTGCAACTACATGCCATAGACTCAACTCTCTATCGACATATATGCTTGAGAATGATACAGTACCAAAACTCCCTTCTCAAAGAATGTTGTTTGGGATATCATCATCCTTAAAGAAGAAAAAGCTCAACCCTGGTCTTACTCCTATTAGAAGCTTAATCCATTCCAAACAAGGTGACTTATTAAGGGGTATGTTACAATTAAAAAAGAAATGCACCAATCCAAGACACATAACGACCAAGGAAATGTCTTCTCTTTTGATATTATAGATTGTGAGAAAAGTGAGATTCATATCACTTGTTTCAACGAAATTGTAGATCTTCATTACATGAATATCTAGCTAGGAGCTATATATACAACAATAGGTGGCACTGTTAAGACACCAAATAGGTTGTACAAAAAACTTAATAGCTAGCTTGAAATTTGTTTGCAAGCTGATTCCAAGGTTTCTCTCTCTCAGATGATGACCCATCAATTCCAAAACACCAATTTTCCTTCATGCCTCTTGATGAAAGCATTCACATGACCAACAATTGCCATGTCGATATTTATGGAATAGTCGTTTGTGTAGATCCAAGCTCTACAATAAGGAGGGATGAGACATAAGTTCTTAAAAGAAGTGTTAAGCTAATGGATGTCTTCATCTACTATTAATGTAACTTTATGGGGCCCAGACACTCAGAAAGAAGGTACCCAACTCCAAGAAATGTAGCATTTACACAATGTTGTTGTCCTTGCAATTAAAACTAGAAAACTCACAAACTACAATGGAAAGGTGATAACACTCTGGCTAGTACCCACTTCTTTATAAACCCAAGCATAAAGGAGGAAAAAAACTAAAATCGTGGTTTGAACATAATGGGAATGATATTATATGATCATCAACGCAAGCTATAGATGTGCCCCTACAAATCCTAAGGAAAACAATTGCTGAAAGTGAAGAACAAACTATGCATGTGACTCAACCTCTCCAGTTTATTGTAAAATCAACAATACGGTTCATAAAATCAAATTTAGTTCACTATCCATCTTGCCCCCTTGACTCAAATGGTAAACAATGTAAAAAAAAAGTTGTGTGAAATGCTGATGAAACTTGGACTTGTGTAAAGTGTAAAGCTACATTTGCAATTTGCCTTTTTTCGATACATACTTAAGCTAAAGCTAGTGGATCGTTGATTTAGAGCATCCAAGGGTGTAGATGTACACTAAAATAAAACACAAATGAAGGGACAAAACTGATTTCACAATTGAATTTTATTGGCATGACCCATCTTGACAACTTGGTTCCAACAACTGAAGGCTACAATTGTGCTTAACATGAAACACATTCACCCTCCAAACAACTACTCCTCTAAAGGATTTTTTGCACCCCAAGGTATCCTAAACAACACAAGGAAACACCCTGCAACCACTCTCAATTGGATTTAAATAGACCTTCTTCACAATGCACACCTACCCCTTGTAGCCCTAGTTAGAAGGTTTTTTCCCCACATAACTTACTGTATGGACAAAATCTAGGAAAACTAAGAGCATTTATGGATACCCTTTTTGGAGTTATACAACATATGTGAAATTAAGGTATACTTGTTTTGGAACACTGGCTTTAAATTTTGATTGATTTGTGACAAATTAGGCCTAATTAGGCCATATTAACAAAGTGTCTCAATGAAATATTGGACACTAAATCCTAAAATCTTCACCATTGGTATAGATATATTGAAAACAACCCAAATCCATAGTTTTTTTGGGTTAGGCCACACTCTCCAATATATCTAATCAACAAACCCTTGGTTTAGGTCTCCTTGAGGCAAATTGAATGAGGGTTTTATGGACACGACACTTCCAAACCTTCTCAATCCTCTTCAACCCTTCAAACACCTTAGTTTATGTCTTCACATGCCTCTTGTACCATTATAAGGTCATTCGCTTTGATGTTTCATCAAACCCCATCTCCAACATCGCAACTTTGCATGAAAATGTGTAACAACCCTCCTAGGGCGTCAACAAAAAGGTCTCCAAATGGAGTTCCTTGTCCCTGCTAGACATTTAAAAAAACATATACACCAAAATATGGCCATTCCACTAAGTCACAAGGTCAAACAATGGGTCAAATGGCTAAAACATTATTTTTCTTTCTTTCAAGCCTGTCACTAGATGTGTCCATGGAACCTAGAGTAAAATGACTGTAAAAATCACAAAAATTAATGAAACAACTTCAAACCAAATGAAAATGGAAGCTAACTCAAAGAACTATCATTCCATAACAATTTATTAGCATGAGAAGACTGTGAAAAACTATACAGGTTTTAGAAAGGAAAAAATGAGTAATTTTCTGAATACGCTTATTGAAAAATAGTGATTCCTTATTGTATTTCCTTCCTTACAAAATCCAACCTCTCCATCGAGTTTCTTCTAGCTTATATAGACTCAAAAAAACTATTTCAATAGACCAAACTAACTTTTAAATCCCTTTTGACCACTGGGAACATTAGTACAATTTTGCATATGACAACATTAGAAATTTTTAGACAACTTTAATAGTTTTGGACATAATGTTACCAAACTTTGTAGATACCTATCTAATAACTCTAATGAATTAATCATGTTTTTCTCCCTTGTGACAACAAAGGTACTTTTTTTGACAATTTTTGCACTAAGGACACAAAGTGACTTACAAACACATGAATTGACTACAAATTCTTTGAAAATGGTCCATAGGACCTTATTCATGACCTTGACAACAATTAAAACATAAAAGAGTCATATTTTGCCTCATGGAGGCATGATAAGACATTGGGTGCTCCTGCACCAATCACACAGGAACATCGCGGGCTGTTGATTTTGATGAACTAGCCACCTACCTTCTCGGTATGTCTACACATGAATTAATATGCTCCAATTCAAAAAAGAGATTAATGCTGAGACAATAACAAAACAAGGTTTTTTTAAACAATTCCTCTTCACTATCTCAGTTACATGTGATTTAAGTGGTGTTCAAGTTCAGTTGAAGTTAACAATCACTAAAGTTGACAATTGTTTTGAAGAAAACACCTCCTTGTTGGGAAGAGTCAATGATATGTACAAGAATAGAAGTACCTAATTATACCTCCATTGTTGATGCTATGTACAAACATATTTGAATTACTATATATATAGTGAATTAAAATATTTATGATTGCATCTATTCTAGTCCAATGTCACTTTATACATAGTACACATTAATTTTTTCCATGAAAATGATGTTTCTACTACCTTTCAACATCTTATTTCTTTACAATACATGGTGAAAATGCTTAATGTTTTTTGTTCTGCCTTTATATCAGTATCTAATTATAGCTCTATTTCTTATGATATGTACCAACATATTTGAAATAATATATATTTAGCGAATTAAATATTTATGATTAAATCTTTGTTAGTCCAGTATCACTTTTTAAAAAGTACACTGTTTTTCCCATGAAAATGATGTTTCTACTACCTTTCAACCTAATTGAATCGGAAAGCACATACTTGAAATACTATATATTTAGTGAAATTAAATAGTGATGATTGCATCTATTTCAGTCCAATGTAACTTTATAGATTGTACACATTCTTTTTTTTCCACGAAAATGATGTTTCTACTACGTTTCAACATCTTATTTCTTTATGATACATGATGCAAATGCTTAATATTTTTTGTTTCACATTTATATCAGTAGCTAATTATATCTCTATTGTTGATGATATACACCAACATATTTGAAACAAGAGATACAATGCATCAATGTTCCTGCCAATAGTTGGAGATGAAGGAAAGTAGAGATATATAGATGGAAATGGAAATAAAAAACAAGAGGAGATATATATAGAGAGAGAGTTAAAAGGGATAGAAAGATATGTAATAGATAAATATATATAGAGGGAGAGACAAGAGAGAATGAGAGTGGGAGGAATAAATATAAAGATTGAGATAGGCAGTGATTTATAGAAACATGTAGAGATATAAAGATAGAGTTGGAGAGACAATTTAAAGATGAGAACTATCAAGATTTTAAAAAGTATAAAGATTGATGTCATTTTAAGAAATATTTAAATAACAAAAATGATTTTTGACTTAAATAATTGTGGATTATATATATATATAAGCTTGTTAAGAAAAAATATAATTATCACAATAACAAAAAATTAGTGAATCCTCGAATATTTCATAGTAAATTTTTATAATAGAATATTAAAATTTATAGAACAAAATTTAACATGTTTTGCAGTATAAACCATTTTAAAAAGATTAAAGTTCAAAGTGTTACTAGGAAGTGAGAAACAATAAGAAGGGGCGAGAGAGGTACTCAATGTCAACCCTTTTGCTCACAAAGTATAGCTATATTTGATTTGTATTTGCATTTTTCTTGTAAAAAACATATATGCATGAAATAAAGTTCTTTATAGTAATCATTTTCTACAAAAGTACCTTCAAGACTTAGACTGATCCGGGTAATATAGGTAAAGCATGACTCATATTCAATTGTAGAAACAATAATTGATTTGGATATTTGTATTTGGTAGATTTCAGACGTTATTTGAGGCAAGGATAATATTAAGATCAATTAGGCCCCATTTGGTTGCGGGAATTAGACTAGATTTGGCATATGTATATTCTGATTTTATCGAAACAGCTGTTTGGGAGTGCAAAATGAAAATAGAATAGGGAAATGTATATGCTCATTTTGACCCGAAATGAGCATTTACATCTTCCACTTGAAAAGGTGGAATTGGAATTTGAGGGCCAAATTCCACTTTTCTCAATCCCCATTTTGAAACTATTTCGGGTCTGCGTGCAAACAAATTACATTTTGGGGTCCGCGTTCAAAAAGGTTTTAGGGCATTCACATCATTTTCCCCAACATTTTTGTGGGTGACAAAGAACAGGGTTGAGTTCACTGCGAGCTGCTTTGGTTGTGCGAGAAGCTCTGTTGCGTTCGACGGGCTGGAAAGGCTCTCCTTAGCTATTTCATTGACTTATGACCAATTTATGCAACTCAATATCTTCACAAGGTCAAAATCTATACTCGACATATATATGCATATAATTTCATTATTATTAATCATGTTATTTTTTATCAGCAATATGTAGTCTTGTTATGTATATGCTTATTTGATCACATCACACAATAGTTTCATGGAGAAAACCTTATGGGGAAAAAAATCTTCACCAAGAAAAGAGGTCATGTAATATCTTATTTAAACAAGATTAAATGCAACACAATTCCTTAACCCCGTTGTCTTCCCTCTGACAAGGCCTGTGTACCTGTGAACTCTCAATGAAAAGCATTCAACAAAATCATATTGAGGAAGGCTTGTTTGACGTATCTTACCACCATCCCAAGGCTTAAAATTATTAAAGTATAATCCCCTTGTAGAAACCAAACATATCACTCCTTGTAATTTCCCCTGGAATGTGTGAAGTCACTCATTTTGTATCCCAAAAGATATATTTTCCCTCCTTTCCATACACCCAACTTGGCGAAGCTAAGATTCACCTGCATGGAATCCCAAGAGACACCAAGCTCTTCCTCATCTTCAATTCATCCTAATCATCCATGCACAATATGTACAACTATATCATGTTCAAATTTTTTTTTTATCACTTGGAGTTTGAGTTATAATATGTTGAACACACCACTGGTTGTACGAACCATGAAAGAAACCAATACAACTAAAAAAAACTAAAATACATCAAATGAGAAAGATCAATATCACACTAATATGGTTGCAACTTCACTGACCAAATTTGAGACTGTTAACAATATAGTTTGGATTACAAAGGTGGCACAAACTTTGACAATTAGATGGGGTTGTGACAATGTAGAGATCATTATCTGGTCTCAAATGCACTTTAAAGCACTGACCTTCAAGCTAGATTTGAATAATTATGATCCCAAGTAGTTCACCACAATAAACTACCCTTTAACATCATCTTCCAACCATTTCTAACTCATCCATAAATAATGGAAGATGAAACTTCATACAAACAATATAATATTCTTCATGTTATATGCATAATTATGTTGACCTTATGTAATAGAGTAGAGGTGGGGTTCCATCACCATCCCTTGAGTATAAATATCATCATACACTTTAACAAAATAGCTTCGATGCAAGCAACCAATCATACATTTAAAAAATCTACCAACCTCATGAGTGATGTCCCAATTGTAGAAAACAAGTAATCCACCACATCCTTCCCATTACATTTTATCTCAATACATTTTCAAAAGAATAATAATCTACTCTTGTATGAAGTTCAAATTTACAAAATATAATAAGGATATTACGTATGCATATAATCTTCTCTCAGTTATTGCATACTTTGCTACAATATTTTGTTGTCCATAATTGTATAATTATTTGTTGTTGTTACATGCTTCTTATAATACATCTAAGTTCCAATAGTTTCAACTTTTGTCTGCCAAATTAGTTCTTGGCCTTGATCATAGAATAAGACAAAACACAATTTTGTTTCCCTCCACTCATAATGGAAGGCAATATCCATACAAAAAAAAAATACCAAGGTTTATACATGAAGCAAACATTAAGAGAACACCACCTTAACTCATTAGTCTCAACACTAGAATAGGGGTACTATTTGGCAAGGATCTTACATGCAATGGAGAACAAAGTGTCATAGCATTAAAATATTCTAATATCATGACTAAACCTATGCTTAGGTAAACTCCATTAAAAATAGTCAACCCCCATGTTAATATCACTAAGTAATAGGCTCATCCACAAAACCTCACATTCACAGTGAAACTTTTGGGCATGGAAGAAATCCAATCAAATTATCAACTTACCCTCATTCCTCAATACCAACACTATTTCCTTAGGATCTTGAATAATAGGTGACAGATTTGATGTTGTCAAAACCCCAAAGAATTCACACAACACAATTGATGACATTAATTTGCCATTAGTATACAAACAACACTTTCGGTAAGCCTACACCGAAAGATAGGAAAGAGCAAACCGAACATCAGATTAAGAGATCACCAAAAGATGACTAAGTACAGAGAAAAACCGATGACACAAGTCAACGTGTAAACCAAAAATCACAAAGAAGAAAGATAAAGTGGAACCCGATAGAGGAACCCAAAATGCAAGTTAAAGTGTAGACCGACAAGACAGATACAATGCAACCGACAGACAAACCCGAAGGACAGTCAAAGCATGACTGACAGACAAAACTGAAATTCAGTTGCAACCCGCAAAAAGTGGATATGACTTCCACATCAGATAAAGCAAGTGTATTCTATTTATAGGATATATAATTATTTTAAATCCATTTTCTTTAGGGACAAGATACGTGAATGTAAGTGCTTTAATCAGTCTAATTGATTCAAAACACAGACTAGGAGTTCTAGGTATAAGTTGTAAACCTGATCTTAGAGTTAACATTGTTTTTATCATAACTTGATGAAGTCGATCCATCTATAAATAGATGATGCAATCATTCATTAGAATGTGCGTGTGAGAAAGAAAAAGAGAGAGAAGAACAAAATGAGCACATCTATGGATTGAATTGAGTGTTTCAAGAACCAGAACATAAAAAGAAGGATTTGGTTAGCAGAACCAAGAATAGAGGAAATCGATAATCAGAGGTATTATTGAATCACAGTTAAGGTGATAATCTTTTTTATGTGAACTACGTAGGATCTGTATCAGCAATAGGAGATTGCATTTACCATGTCAATTTGTAATTTTCTATCTTTGTAACAAGTGGAGCAAAGTGTAAAAATCCTTTCAAGGAAGGTGGATTTAACAGTTCAACATCAAGTCTCTTAACCGAGTGCACACTTAATAGTGTTTATAAAGCTCTTAACAGAGTATACTTTAACAGGTCTCCACCGATACTCCTAACAGGGTAGATCATCATAAGTGATCAAATTGTAAGCCTTAACCAACTCCCTTCCAATCTACAGATAGTGAAGTTTTGTGGGTGCCATCCACACCACAATTTTTACTTCCTAACAAGAGTTTTATGCGATATCATATCTTGTGTTATGTGTCAATTACTTTCATGAATGTTTCTATGAATGATTCACATGCTTATTAAAGTTATGAATTGATATAACTCACATCAATATAGTTTAGATCAGATTGAATGGACATACAATTGATTACAAGGTTAAATGATTAAAGGATTCAAAACATTTTAGAGGTACTGATTCACCCCTCCCCTCTCAGTACATACTTCCTATTAATCCCAACAATTGGTATCAGAGCTAAGTCTCTTCTTGGAAAGCTTAAAGGATTGAGAGCAAAGATCATACAATTGAGAAGTACAAACTTGATAAAAATATTGAGAACAAAAATCTTGAAATTCAGATGTTCTATGAACAGTATAAAGAAGCTAGAATCAACATGAGATAGTTGCTGGATGAAAGAAAGAATATGACATCTCGCCATAATGAGACAGATTATCAGGAGGAAGAGATACCAGATTTCTTTGAATCTTCAGGATCAAATACAAGCAAAGCATCAGATACATCAGAAGAAAGCATCACAAGCCTAGCTGAAATCAATCTACATCTGGCTGGACAAGTTAAATCTCTGCAAATCAGTCAAGAGACACAGATGGTAAGAATGATTGATGTCATGAACAATGCTGGACAGGCTGAACAAGAAAGAACACTAGCTATTGATGATAGAAGAAAGATCACTGAAAAGCTACAAGAAAAGAGTCTGAAATACAAAGACTTATAGAGAATCGCCATGAGATAACAAATCAGATTATTCTTATGAGTCAAGAGGCAAACAGACTAAATGTTGAACTCATTGAAGGAATAGAAGCTATCGGTGAACTGAGGGATGAGAATGAAAAGCTAAAGCATGAATTAAGAATACATCAACAACATAATGAAATTATCAAAAAGGATGAAGAAAGCAATAAAAGAATGGATGATTTTCTTGAGGGTCAACGAAGAGTCAACAACAACAACGGTCTAGGATTTATCGAAAATGAAGAATCATCAAATCAATCCAATGCAAAGAATGTCTATGAAAATCCAAGACCAAGAAAGATTACATGTAATCACTGTGGAAAGCAAGGCCATACATCAAATATATGTAGAGGGAAAATGAAAGGTATTCCTAAAACTACATCTTCATTCATAGGATTCTATTATAAATGTAACAAGAAAGGTCATAAAGCATATGAATGTAAGTCTGAGATGAAACAACCAAAGAAGGAAACCTACATGGACAAATACTGTCCTACATGCAAAATGAATGGGCACACAACTCTTGAATGCTGGAAAAAGAAAAGACAATCATGGAAGCCTAAAGGTCAAGAAACTCCCTATCAACCAAACATAATCGATAATCAGTATGTATGGGACTAAAACCCTTGGAAAAATTGTACAACATGTGGAAGATATGGTCACATTGCTACAAACTGTATGAGACAATGGACTAGAAAATCTAGAGGCTAGACAAACCCCGGAATGGCATACTTACACTGTCATAAAGTTGGTCATCTCAAGAAAGACTGCAGAGACCGAATGAAAAAGACAAGCATATATCCCAATGGAAACACCATTGAAGATATCTAGAGGGCTAGAGACAAAATGTGGAGGAAAGCTTCAAGCAATGATGAAGCTGGAACGAGCAATACAAATGGTGACACCCCATCCAATGGATCCGGTGACAACACCAACCCCACCCAAGCAGAACAAGTAAGTATGGAACTGCATTACCCCAAGCTATTACCTTACATTAGTTCCATAATATTTTGATATAATTCCAAAGTAGCATAAGAAAGATGCATTATGGTTGTACTTGTTGAAATATGTCATAACTATGCTTTCAGACATATATACCGAAACCTGTCGGCATACACTCTAAGTTAAGAATGACTAAATTTACCGAGATGCGTTGGTTAAAAGAAAAATTTGCTAGTATAGATCGAGCCTCGTCGGTAAACAAGCACATGAACAAAGTTGTCAGTGATACTGAAACCTGTCGATAAAAGCAAAGTAAACATTGACTGCTCTGAAATGTTGTAAGTGTCACTGATGGAAGTAAAGTCTTCACCGACGAACTCAGTCTTCATACACCGATGAGTTGGTAAGAATTTATGGCACGCACTTTAGGGAAAAGACTATAAATAGGGCATTAGAATGACTCATTTGTCACGAGACACCCAGAGCAGAGCGATGAAAGGTGATTTTGGAGCAGAAAGCAACCAAGCTACAAAGCGATCACGACTCAACCTCCAGTACTCCAAAGCAGTTCAAAGATCTTTGCAAGCACAAACAATAAGTTCTTCAAAGTGGACAACTCCATTTTTACGCATTACAAAGAAGCCCTAATTTTCTAAAAATGGCATTGACTTCATGAACCATGAAATCTAAGAATGTAAAGAAATATGAGTTCAAGCTCATCGAAAGCATGATAGGTGAGGAACCTAATTATAAGATCCATAAGGAGGTTTCCTCACAACCCGACGATGCTGGTGTATTTTTGTGCATTCCAGCTAAGTTTTTGTTGGTTGAAGATGTTTGATCCTTCATACACTGCAAGATAGCAGAGATTGGAGCATTAGAAGTAGAAGAAGATTACAAGAAGCTTTGTCACGATGATGGAACAATTAAGGAAGAACACAAACACATTGAGGTGAAAGGGCTCACCTATGCCCTAATGTTTCTGAAGGTCTTCAAAACCAATTGGATTCGGTTAGTGATGAGCAGAATGCATAACAATAAGTTATGGTTGGATGAACCAAAGGCAATCACCCGAGATGTCATCCATGTGGTCACCGGTTACCCCATAACTGATAAAGTAAAGGCACTGAAGCATCCACAAAAGGCAGAGACTGAAAAAATGACAGGATCCAAATGGGATGGCCGAGGATTGAAGGTAACAACAATAAGTGATGATGAGATTAAGTTTGGTGCATGTGTTTTGGGTTACAAATTCTTCCTGGCTAGCAGATTAAACAACATAGCATCAGGTGCAGTGGACACAACCTACAAAATTGTGAAGAAGGGTACATGTTGAAATATAGCATCAAATTGATTGATATCTAATAGTCGATTATATATATATATATATATATATATATATATATATATATAAAGAGCATTTGAATATGTTATAATATAGTTAATATTACCAATTGGTTATGAAGGGTCATGCCCTACGTGGCATAAGCCATGTATGGTCATGGCTCTTCAAGACATAACTATTCAAAGGATATAAATGCATATTGATGGCTGGTGAAAAGATCAATAACAATGGTAATCAATTTCACACAACACTTAGATATATTCTCTATAGGATGGTCCAGATTTTACAACATGGTATCAGAGCTTAACCTATAGGAAATATATGGCATGTCTCAAGACTAATAGTGACAGTCAACTAATATATATGGCATGGTGAGATAGTACATTGTCAGGTATAGTCTATTGGTTGAACACAAAGGTAGGAGACTTATATACAGCCAGGGAGTCGCCATTTAATCAACACCTTCAATATAGAATTCATCCACATTCTAGCCTCTATTCATGTGACTACTATGATCTGGCTTTGGCGACTCAGCAAAAGATATGCGATTTCAATATTAGTGATTGATGTATGCACGATGATTTTTCATTGAAGCTGCAATAGCAACAATACTTATTTTATGAGTTGTGTGATCTACTATCCAGTGAATTCACACTGATGGCAATATGTGCTTGGTGATCTCACTCAACGATATTCCTAATTCTACTTGGTGCGGCAAATACACTTGGATATTATCTACTATCGTTGCGATAGAAACAATTCATCAAACATATCAGCATGCCTTACACTTAGATGAAACATATCAGTCTATATATTGCGATCTCATAGCAGTGATCTCCCTCAGCGAATAGAATCAGACAATTCTCTAATTAGCGAATAATATATTCCCTCATACTCTGTGACTCATACATACTATAGTGGTTGGGTGACATAGCGATTCCTCCTGTGAATGTTACGATTGGTACATTGATATATACTATGATATTATTTTTGTGATCAATAACAGTGTCTGGTTCACTTTCATTGGCGATTGACACATACATTCTTTGGTGTCTACATCTGTGATACATATTGTGATTGCCATCCTGAATCTGAGATACTTCTTGATTGTGGGATTAGTCTTCTGCAATTCTAATATTTTCTTCATAAATTAGTGATCCTTAGCATATCACTTAAAACAATATTTGACAGGAAGAAGATACGAGTGGCATATACACTCAGCCAGTGAATAGCCGTATATGAGCAGGGAAAGTCATCGAATGTGCTATGAACAAGACTCTACTCTAGACAGCGAACCAGTTAGACAGTGAATTCAAATTGATTCTTGGCATAACAATTTCAGCGATAAGCAGCGATCTACATCAGTAAATGATTCTATCTGCAGATATAAGCTGATATCTTTGGTGATCGACATATTCTGTAACTGCAATCTGATTCATATATCCAGCGATTTACACTCACATAAATCTAATATCTTCTACTCTTACAGCGAACACATAAAAGGAGAAATCCATGTCAAATACATCAGCTTCTGTTTGACATTTCCAGAATACCACATCAATTGTATTTTGATAGTTGATTTGACTGAAATCATTTGAATATACATGAGGGTCTAATTCATGGTGGACATACCTTGTGGATCCAACTCACATGTATTCAGTGCATCAACACTCATCAGAGATATAATCCTAGATCTGACTGTGGTTAATTCAGAGATTATCTTCAACATTTTGATTATCAAAATCATCAAGAGAATGAATACGATAAGACCAACCATCAGGGGAAAAATAAAATTAGAAAGATAATGGAATTATATTTAAATGGAGTGACAGTAAGTGGCATCATTAAAGAAGAATTTCTATTCATTACATCATGATTAAATGGTTGACCAGATTGTTATTGGCACAGAAAGTTGCATAGCAAAAAGGATTCCATCGACCATGGTCAACATGTATTATTAATAGTAGCGGTCTGGTCACTGGAGACAAACAACGTTGAAGGAAGAGATCATCGACTTAAGGAAGAAAGCACATAATACTATATAAACAGCGATACAGAAGATATACATACCGAGATCAGCCGCAAGCATTATGGTTTAATATGATGGTAAATGTCTGACATAGGCAAGCAGAATATAAGAAATATTATTTCTGGAATATACAAGGAAATAATGCGAGTCTTACTTATTCAATCTGGAAACTATTAATGTTAATATAATTATATATATATACATATCTATTACTATATTAGTAATATATATATATATATATATATATATAGTGATTAAATATATGTTATATATATATTGAGATTATATATATATATATATTGGATTAATATAAGAAAATTTTAAAAGACATAAATCTGATCCTGGGAAAGTATGAAGTGTGTTTGTCACATATGCACAGAAGACATATAAACTTAGAATATGCAGACTTGATGATCAGATCTTGAAGATTTCATAAGAATTGTGAAGTGAGTTTTGAAAAGTTAATGGAGACCTTAAAACAAAATTATGAAGCATATTGAAGAGAAATTTCCTTGAAGACTTTGTGATCACTTTATGACAATCTTATGATCAGATTATAGAAGAAATTTTATTAAAATTATGGAAGAAAATATTATCAAGATAATTGACATTGCATTTGCCACATTCTCAATTGGTCTTAAGTGTAAGATTAATAGAAAGAAGAACTTTTGCAAACAAATTTGAAGAAAATTAACACAAGGATCAGAATGAAACCGATATGTTATGAAGAAGGACAATGGGTACGAGTATTGTATTAATGGGCCCACCTTACAAAAGGAAATACTTGAAAATATTTGAAGAGGATGAAAGTATATGAAACCCAGATTCAGAGGGAGTTTGACATCTTCAGAAAGGTCAGAAGTTGGTGAAATTTAGCTTCAAAGAAAACATATGCTTGAGTCAACTTATGACAAACTCGATCATATTGATTGAGAGGGAGTTCACTATTGAAGGTAAAACAATTCTGAGATTATAGTAGTGGGAACTCGTGGATAGAATCACTGATGAGATGCACGTGAGTAGAATCCCTGATTAAGGAACTCCATACAACATGAGATAAACATCATACTAGAGGTCTTTATTATCTTCTCTCAAGTCCAAGAGGGATTTTTAATGTTGTGGCCTTAGAAAAGATCAAAATACATCTTATACTAGCCGATGTAACCTTATGACTATTCAGATTATTCGTATTGGTTCTCTCAGGAAGGAAAGTATGAAGTGACATCCTACAGTGACATTCGATGATCTATATCAATAGACATTCGAGGATCTTGTTTCAGAGGGAGTAGACCATGTTTTGGTGGTTCCCTAGTAATCAAGAAATTGTAGCAGAGAATTATGATTATTACCATGTGAGAAGGCTATATGTCAGAGGGAGAATCTAGAAGATCAAATATGACAAGACTGAAATCCAACTTCAAGGTTATTCAAATTTAGACTGGGCAGGAAATTCCACAGATCGTAAAAGCTTCAGCTTAGGTTCTGAAAAAATCTCTTGGTTTAGCCGAAAACAATCGGCAGTTGCTCAAAGTTCAACAGAGGCAGAATACATGGCTGCATCTATGGGAGCTCGAGAAGCAATATGGTTAAGAAAATTACTTTTTGACCTATTTGGTAAACCTTTATTACCTACTATTATTCATTGTGATAATCAGAGTTGCATCAAGCACTCAATAAATCCCGTCTTTCACAATCGGTCAAAACACATAGAGATCCCATATCACTATGTAAGAGATATGGTTGACATGAATATAATCAAACTGATTTACATCAGTACTGAAGAACAAAATGCAGATATCTTTACTAAACCTCTTGCAAAGGTAAAGATAGACTTCTTTAGAAAGAAAATTGGTATGACCAAAATATGAATGTAATTGTTATGTACATTTTTTATTCATGAATAAATAAAATATTGAAATATTTCAAACTTGTGAAGATGACGATCTTCTGTGTATATAGATTACTATTTCAAGGTGACGATCATGACAATAGTAACCAGGCTTAAAGATCGACTCCCGTAAGGGTTTGTCCCGGATAGGACCGGACATCTTGTTGCTTATGTTATTACTTGTTGGGTAATAACTTGTTAGGATCGACTCCTAAAAGGGTTTGTCCCGGATAGGACCAGACATCCTAACGCTTATAAGCTTCATAATTGAGGTTACTATTTCAAGGTGATGATCTTGAAAATAGTAACCAGGCTTCAAGATCGACTCCCATAAGGGTTTGTCCCAGATAGGACCGGACATCTTGTTGCTTATGTTATTACTTGTTGGGTAATAACTTGTTAGGATCGACTCCCAAAAGGGTTTGTCCCAGATAGGACCGGACATCCTAACGCTTATATTATTACTGTATAATAACTCATCATGATCGACACCTTTGTGTCCTGGATTATGCCGGATATCATGATATTGAGATAATCGGGGATTGCGATAACTCTTCTATTAGGATGAGTACATCTTGATGATGTCCCGAGCTGTGTCAGATATCTTGATATGAAATTGTGTGTAAGTTATCATCTAATCTAGTTCCAAATTTAGTCGGGGATCATGATAACGAATGGTTCAAGTTTTGATCCGGATTGCGCCGGATATCTTGACACTTATATTTATCATTAAATCCAGTTCTGAATTGGTTGGAGATTTTGATAAATTTCTTATCAGGTTGAGTTATGTTCCGGATTATGCCGAAAATCCTGATTCAAAGTGGTTATGTGTTATTTAAAAGAAATCTAGTTCCGAACTAAGTCGGGGATTTCAATAACACTCACTTCTTGTGAATATCAATCTCCTCTCGCTAAGAGGGAGTGTTGAAATATAGCATCAAATTGATTGATATCTAATAGTCGATTATATATATATATATATATATTAAGAGCATTTGATATTTGAATATGTTATAATATAGTTAATATTACCAATCGGTTATGAAGGGTCATGCCCCTACGTGGCATAAGCCACGTATGGTCATGGCTCTTCAAGACATGACTATTCAAAGGATATAAATGCATATTGATGGCTGGTGAAAAGATCAATAACAATGGTAATCAATTTCACACAACAATTAGATATATTCTCTATAGGACGATCCAGATTTTACAATAGTACACAGTTGGACTTGTCCGAGCTACTCCTGAATCAGTTGAAGGACAACCTAAAGACAATCAGGAATGATAATCCAAACACTTGTAAGTTTGGCTCACTAATAATGTGTATCTTCTATTTTCAAGAAAAGTTCCCATTGGTAGGAGATGTGAAATGAGACAACACTAAACCGGTCACCATGCAAATCAGTGAGCACATAGCTGCACTAGGAGATAACTTTGAAATAGTCATGGATGAATACTTCAATGTATTCAAAGACCGAATGCAAAAGAGGGTAAGAATCCCCGAGCAACTCATTGAGAAATATAAGGATGAGATATGCTTCATGGTTGACACAAATAATACTTACATCAAACTTGTTGTAGCAAGGACAACATGGTTACAACCATTGGAATATGAGATCAACATTGATCTTGCAACAAATGCAATTGATGCCTTAATCAATGAGCCACTAGACAAGAAGCAACCAAGGTTTGGCACATATGAATAGGCCAAGGCACGAATTAAATCAGGCTTAATTGCCAAGAAGATAGTAAAAAAGAAAGACAAGATGGTAAATAATCTCAAGGAGATTCTGCCAGTAACCAAGGAAGAAGTTGAAGAAAGTGAAGAAGCTGAACAAGAGGAGGAAATTGAAGAACAGTTATCTATCGGTAAATATGGAGAAAATAATGACTCTGAGGAAATAGATTCAGATACGCCACCTCCTCCACCATCTAAGAAACCAAGGACAACAGTTGCTTCAAGGACTAGAAGCTAAACATCCAAAGAATCTAGTCCTTCACCTATGAAGAAAGGAAAAGTCAGTGTTGGAATTAATGGGAAGTAGTACTGAGAGGGGAGGGTGACTCCGAGGAAACATATTCAGATACGCCACCTCCTCCACCATCTAAGAAACCAAGGACAACAGTTGCTTCAAGGACTAGAAGCTAAACATACAAAGAATCTAGTTCTTCACCTCTGAAGAAAGGAAAAGTTAGTGTTGGAATTAATGGGAAGTAGTACCTCTAAAATTTTTAACACCTTTCACAATTCATCATTAGTAATCATTCAATTATGTATTACCAACCATTATTGCTATTCTTTCTTATGCATGTATTGTTTGTTCAAAATCTTTAATAGTTTTCAATAGTCATAGAAACATTCACGAAAATGATAAACACATAACACAAGATATGGTATCACAAAAAACTCCTGTTAGGAAGTAAAAACTACGGTGGGGATGGATTCCACAAAACTTCACTATCTGCAGAATGGAAGGGAGCCAGTTAAGGATTACAATTTGATCACTTATGATGATCTAACCTGTTAGGAGTATTAAGGTGGAGACCTATTAAGATCTACTATGTTAAGAGCTTTAGCAACACTGATTTAAGTGTGCACTTAGTTATGAGATTTACAATAGGACGGTTAAGCCCACATTTCTTGAAAGGATTTCATTAGTGTACTACACTTGTTAGAATGAGTACAAATGTTGACCTGACTATATGCAATCTACTATTGTTGATTTACAGATCCATTAAATCTCTTATAATAATAATATCACCTTAAGTGATTGATGAATACCTTTTCTCTGCTTGTCGGTAGCCTTTGTTCTATTCTTGAAAAATGATTTGATTATGTTTGTGTTCTTCTAGATGAATTCTTTGTCTGGTATTTAGTTTCTCTCCATGGCTACTACCTTCATTGATCTACAACAATTCGTAATGTATTGAGCACCTATTTATACAAGTATTTGACCTATCTTGGAATTCACGCATTACAATGTTAACTCTTAGATCCAAGGTTTACAACTTGACCTTGATCTTTAGTTTGCATGTTTTAAAACAATAAAACTAATTAAAACAATAATAATTACATTGCTTCCTCTGCACATAATGGATTTAAAAGCAAATCAAGAAGCTATAAATACAACTTTAGTGATTTATTTGACATGGAAAGTTAGATCCACTTTTTGCGGGATGTAACTGAGTGTCGGTTCTTGGTCGTTGATTTGAACTTGCAGTCTATCAGCGTTCCTTGACTAAACCATTTGTCGGGTTCCCTGTATGTGTCAAGTTCCTCTCTTTGTTGTTCTGTAAGGTAGCACTATTGTTACTTGTCAGGTTTCTTTTACCTTTTTGTCATCGGGTAACCTTGGCGTCGGATAGTGTTGTGCCTTGTCTGCCAATGTAGTGTAAACCCATGGTGCAGATCATGTTTTTCTCTAAGTATACTAATGGAAAAATATAATTCCTTCAATCTCCCCCTTTGACATTAGTATCAAAAACTGATATGTGCATAATACTAAACTCTTTTGGTATGTATACACCATGTTTATATCCTTGTCATAATATGACTCCCCCTAACTGTGTGCACCAGTATAGTATATATATATATGTACATGTATACTATTCATTCTCTATATGTACATTGTTTCCCCTTTCTTTTACTATACATATGATTTCCTCCTTTTAACTGAGGTGAGTAAACATATCAAATTCCCCCTTTCTTTGATACTGATGACAAAAAATGTACAACTTATAGTATGCCAAAATTGTGACAAAAATGTGTAACTTACAATGTGTCAAAAATGTTAGAATGGGTTGTTTTGATATCTTCCAACAGTTTATCCCATTGTTCTTTCAACTATTCTAGTGCCATGTGTTGCAGCTCTAGTCTTGCATGCATATCATAAATGTTTTCTAGGACAAACATTTCTAGGGTGGCAATTAGAGTATTTGCCTGTGTCATATTTTGTTTCAGGAGTGTAAGTGTCAGTAAGAGCTTAAGTTGGCGCTCATTGACCTCATCTTTGTACTTCATCTCTGCAAAATTTATGTCCTGTCTCTGTTTCCTATCCTGAATAATTTTTTCATTGTGCAATTTAAGTGCTTCTTCTGTGTTGGCTAGACTCTATGCACTGGACTTAAGATCAACATCTATTTTTGCTATCTTGTTGGTATACTCCTAAGTGAGTTGATCTAAAGTGCACAATTTCTTTATTAAGGTAACAACTTCTGATAGAATTGGATCAATTGTACTTACCAATTCAGATAGCTTGACCTTTTTCAGTGCCACTTCCTGGCTTATTTTCTTTGTGAGCTTGAATTCATACTTTTTTTCAAGTCTCTCTTCCATAACCTTCTCAACATCGGTATTCTGAGATGTTATTGAATCTGTGAGTATGACCATTTGATCAAGCATTGGAGCTTTTTGATCAATATCTATGTCTGGTACAATCTGTTGAAGTATATTTCTTTCTACTTCCAGTACCTTGGCCTCTTTTGCTTCTCTCTTTAGTTTGTCTTGAATAGATTTTATTTCATAGAGCTTTGCATATTTTGTTAATGCAGTTGGATCCAATGTTCTTGGATCATAGAATGGAATCTCAATGATTTCATCCAGAGTTACTGGATTCTTATTCTTTCCTTTCTTCTTCTTTGAGATTTGAGGGGATGTAGATGTATGAACTACCATAGCTAGTTCATTTGTTCATTCTGAATTACTTGGTGAAGGTTTTTTCACGGATGCATCTTGTGTCTTCTGCTCAGTGGGCACCTGTCAGTTATGTGAAGACATCTCTTCATTAACCTTGGGTGTTTCTGTAGAATGTGCTCCTGATTTCTTATCCATCTCATCCTTCTTTCCTTCGTCACCTTTCTCTGTTGGTTTGTCCCCTATTTCCTTTTGATTTTATTCCTTATTCTGATCACTAGAAGTATCTTTATGATCATTGGTTGCAGCTTGCTCTGTAGTTGTATCTGTTGTTTCTTTGTCTTCTCCATCACCCTTGTCCTCGAGTGTGCTTGTTTCCTTTTCATTTGATCCATTATTACCCTCTAGTATGTTTATTGCCTTCATTAGGAAAGGCATGTTACTTTGAGTTGTTGGTTGGGCTTTGTCAATAGTGGTGTCCTTCTCATCAGTTAGAGCCTTTTCAATAGTGACATCCTCATATTTTTGTATATCTACTGTAGGGTCTTGTATTTTTGAGTTCAAGACTAAAGTGTCATGCACTTGTTCATCAGCAATGTCAACTATCTTACCATCTGATGTCTGAAATACTTGATGGCTTTGTTGATCCTTAAGTGTGATAAATATTACATCGTCTTTCTTCTTTGGATCATTGTCAGAATCATAGTGAGTGATATCTTGGATATTATCATCCATGACTGTATCTAAGTTAATAGGCTCATCACCAGTTTCTTGATTGTCCAGACCAATATGCTGAGGACTTGCATTTTTTGACTCCTCCTCTCTATGAGGCATGCTGGTGAGAAGTAATTGTTTCTCACCACTTGTTGACTCTGCTGATAGATCCAGGGTTGTCTCCATTTAGTTTCTGTTATTGAACCCAGTTCTATAAACTTGTTCTCTAGTACTTTGTATGCCCTTATTTTGGCTACAAACTTACTTGAGTGTTTCTTTAGTACTTCTTTTATCTCTTCAACTTTGGATCCAGGAGGCATCAGTCTCACAAGTACCCTTTCTCTTGCTTCTCTCTCTGTTTGCAAGGCATATGACCACTGTTGGTAGACCCTTTTACCTAGCTCGTTAGGTATTTGATTTACAAATTCTGCAGGTGCATACTTGTTCTTGATCATTGATTTTATGACTGCCTCTTGTATTTTATTCTGATCCTCTAGGTTTAGTGTATCCCATTGTCTGATCTTTTTATCAGTCATTGTGCCATGTGTAGGAATGGATTTGGCAGCTTCATCAATCATTTGATTTATGAAGTTCTTCTTCACTACATCAGGCTCATCATCTTTAGTGTCATCCAAGTCAGCCTTTGTCCTAACCAACCTTTTCCTCTTCTTTGGTGGTGTGGTTTTGATAGTTTGTTGTCTAGTTCTTTTAGCTGGCTTCTTCCTCATATAGGTCCTTACTTGACCTTTCTTAAGTGGTGTGGTATCGGTTGCAGCAGTTTGAATCCTTGTCCTTTGCTTCTTTGCAGGAGGTGGAGATGGAGGTGTATCAGATTCAGTAGCCTCTGTATCTAATTTCTTTTCTTCTTGTTCTTCACCGATGGTGCCCTGTTCATCGATTTCCTCTAGTTGATTCTGCTCTTCCTCTGTGACCGATAGAATCTTCTTGAGATTCTTAACCATTTTATCCTTTTTTTTTATAGTCTTCTTGACTTCTAGGCCTTGTTTTATTTTAGATTTGGCCTCTTCATATGTTCCAAACCTTGGTTGTTTCTAATCAATGAGCTCATTGATCAGTGCCTCAATTGCACTTGTAGCTTGATCAATATTGATCTCATAGTCTAATGGTGCTAACCAAGATGTTCTTGGTACAACCGGTTTGATATGTGTGTAATTTGTGTTTGCCATAAAACATATCTCATATTTTTGTTTTTCAACTAGCTGTTCAGGAATCCTAGTTCTTTCCATCATCTTTTCCTTGAACTCAAGGAAGTATGCAGACATAACAAACTCAAAGTTGTCTCCTAGTGACTTAATCAGTTCACTAATCTGTTGGGTTACCGGTTTGG
>MU228196.1:2281226-2330477 GCA_018584345.1 Thuja plicata | reverse complement strand
ATGTAGGTTTCCTTCTTTGGTTGTTCTATCTTGCTCTTGCATTCATGAGCCTTATGTCCTTTCTTGTTACATTTATAATAGAATCCTATGAATGAAGATGTAGGTGTAGATTTAGGAGTACCTTTCAGTTTACCTCTGCATACATTTGATGTGTGCCCTTTCTTTCTACAGTGCTTACATGTCAAATTTCTTGGTCTTGGATTTTCATAGACATTCTTTGGATTTGATGATTCTCCATTTTCGGTAAATCCATTCTTTTATTGCTTTCTTCAACCTTTCTGATAATCTCATTATGATGTTGTTGAATTCTAACCTCATACTTTAGCTTTTCATTTTCTTCTCTTAGTTCACTGATAATCTGTATTCTTTCAATGAGTTCCACATTTATTTTATTTTCTTCTTGACTCATAAGGATAATCTGATTTGTGAGATCATGGTGATGCTCAACATATCTTTGAATTTCCATTTCCTTTTCTTGTAGTTTCTCTGCAATCTTCCTTCTGTCATCAATAGCAAGTGTTCTCTCTGTTTTATCTTGTCTGGCAGAACTCATCACATTAATCATTCTTACCATCTGGGTCTCTTGACCAATTTGCAACATCTTTATTTTCTCTATCAGATGTTGATTGATCTCCTTTAGATTTGTGATGTTCTCTTCTGATGTATCTGATGTATTACTTGTATTTGATCCTGAAGCTTCAAAGAAATTTGGAATCTCTTCTTCTTGATAGTCTTTTTCATTGTTCCGGGTAGCCATACCTTTTCTCTCATCCAGCAACTCTCTCATCTTGATTCTTGCTTCTTTATACTGTTCATAGAACATCTGTATCTCAAGCTTTTTGTTCTCAATATTCTTATCAAGTTTGTACTTCTCCATTGTATGACCTTTTCTCCTAAGCCTTTAAGCTTTCCAAGAAGAGGCTTAGCTCTGATACCAATTGTTGGAATTAATGTGAAGTAGTACTGAGAGGGGAGGGGTGAATCAATACCTCTAAAACTTTTAACACCTTTCACAATTCATCATTAGTAATCATTCAATTCTGTATTACCAACCATTACTGTTATTATTTCTTATGCATGTATTGTTTGTTCACAATCTTTAATAGTTTTTAATAGTCATAGAAACATTCATGAAAATGATAAACACATAACACAAGATATGGTATCGCAGAAAACTCCTCTTAGGAAGTAAAAAATGCGGTGGGGATGACACCCACAAAACTTCACTATCTGCAGAATGGAAGGGAGTCGGTTAAGGCTTACAATTTGATCACTTCTGATGAGCTACCCTGTTAGGAGTATTAAGGTGGAGACCTATTAAGATCTACTCTGTTAAGATCTTTAGCAACACTGATTTAAGTGTGCACTCAGTTATGAGATTTACAATAGGACGATTAATCCCACCTTTCTTGAAAGGATTTCATTAGTGTACTACACTTGTTAGAATGAGTACAAATGTTGACCTGACTGTATGGAATCTACTATTTCTGATTTACAGATCCATTAAAGCTCTTATAATAATGATATCACCTTAAGTGATTGATGAATACCTTTTCTCTGCTTGTTGGTAGCCTCTGTTCTATTATGTTCTTCAAAACTGGTTTGATTATGTTTGTGTTCTTCTGGATGAATTCTCTGTCTGGTCTTCAGTTGCTCTCTGTGGCTACTACCTTCATTGATCAACAACAATTCTCAATGGATTGAGAACCTATTTATACAAGTATTTTACCTATCTTGGAATTCACGCATTACAATGTTAACTCTTAGATCCAAGGTTTACAACTTGACCTTGATCTTTAGTTTGCATGTTTTAAAATAGTAAAACTAATTAAAACAATAATAATTACATTGCTTCATCCATACATAATAGATTTAAAAGCAAATCAAGAAGCTATAAATACAACTTCAGTGATTTATTTGACGTGGAAAGTCAGATCCACTTTTTGTGGGATGTAACTGACTGTCGGTTCTTGGTCATTGGTTTGAACTTGCAGTCTGTCAGCGTTCCTTGACTGAACTATTCGTCAGGTTCTCTGTATCCGTCAGATTCCTCTCTTTGTTGTTCCATCGGGTAGCACTGTCGTTACTCCTCGAGTTTCTTTTAACTTTTTGTCATCAGGTAACCTTGGTGTCAGATAGTGTTGTGCCCTGTCTGTTGGTGTAGAGTAAACCGATGGTGCAGATCATGTTTTTCTCTAAGTATACTAATGGCAAAATATAATGCCTTCAATCAGGACTTACAAGAGGAAAGCTCCTGCCCCAAAAAGAGGAAAAAACAAGAGGGGAAGGAAATTCATCAGAACCCGAGAGGACATAGAAGACACAGAGAAAGATGAAGCCATAGAGGCATAAAATGTCAAGGTAAAAGAACCTGACACTATTGATGACATTGGTGTTTATATTGCAAATTCGTGAACTATTATAGGTCCAGACATTAGAAAATGGCAAAAATTAAATCAAGATGATCAAAATAAAGTTGAGGAAGCCATGATAGCTAAAATGTACAACTTCAAATATGTACCAATGCAATTTGAAGGAAGCTATGTACCAAGGGAACTCTTGGATAGATTATCCTCCCATTGGACATTTGCATTGAAGAATGAGAAAGAGACCAGAGAGAGAGTACTTGTTTCTCTAATGCCACCTGAATCTAAGAAGGTAGAGATAGATGAGATGATGGAGAAACACAACAAGGAATTCTCACCAAAACTGGGGGCATATAAGTTTCTTGAAGGCAAGTTAATTGAACTTGAAAAAGATAGCCACAAGAAATGGTGCAAAATCATGAACAGACCTATTGAGGAGGTAAGCCCCGACAAAGACCTTCAACAACAAGATGTTGACAAGGCAACTCAAAATATCACATTAATTGAGTTAGATAAAGAGGAAGATGATACAACAGGGAAAAAGATTCCAAATGTTGTCGATGAAACATGGGATGATACCACAAATGAAAACATTGTGGATACTAATGTCATCGACATTACTGATGACCCAACTGATGAAATCAATAAGGATGAAGATTTCACTATTGAAAAAGACACAACCGATGCACATGACACATCAATTGATCTGCACAGGTGAATATTCCAGGCAACATGCCTATATTGATACAAGTTATCAATATCATGCAAGAAACAAGAAAATCACGTAAGAAAGATACTCCAAAAGATGCAGGAGAAGAAGCTAACAAAGACAACACTGATGGTCAATAAGACATTAGAGATACTCAAGATGTAACTGACACTAACAAGGTTACTAAAGGAGATAAGGATAAAGATGCAGGAACTCAAGACAAGAATGAAGAAACCAAGACTGATGATGCAAAGGATATCAATGAAGGAGACAAACCAAAAGATGGTACTCCTGAGAAAAAAGACAAGAGTGCTACCAATAATGCTAAGGTGAATGTGGAGATGTCTGCAAACACCCAACGAGCTAAAACTGATGCCAAGCAGTAGAAAGAAGTACAACATGTCACATCATCAAGCACAATAGAAAAGGCTGAGAAATTGACAATGGTGTTACATTCTACTGAGTCACAGAAGAAGAAGAAGAAGACAAAGAAGAACAAGTTAGAGGTTACACTGGATGAAATCATTGAAATACCAAAGTGTGACCCCTCTATAGTTGACATTGACGAATTACAAGAATATGAAGAGATATGCCAAAGGAAGGCATTGCAAGAGAAGATGAAGAAACAACACAGGGACTCAATGGTACTGGAGACAACACAGGCTATACTACAAAAAATAGTGCCCGATGTTGACATTAATCAAAACGAGCCTATACTTGATCAACTGGCTACCCTCACCGACGCAATCACAACTCAGAACATTGATGTTGAAAAGGTAATTGAGGAGAGAGATGAAATGAAGAACCAACATAAGCTAATAGAGAACACCAACCAAGAAGTGGTAGTGAATAAGGTAAAGCTATTATAATTCATATCTGAATTAGAACCCATCATATCTGAATCTATAACCTTAATTCAAAAGCTGAGAACAATAGAAAAGTTGACTAAATAAAATAGTGACAATATAGCAAAGCTAGATGTAGATCTAGCAAATAGTGCTAGTAGCCTAACCACAGATGGAGAAAATGTAGTCAAATTGCATTATGAGAAAATAATGGAGGTAAAAAGGTTAAGGCAAGAGCTATGGGAAGCAGAGACACATTTCATAGAAGAAGTAGCCGATCTACAAGCTCAACTTCTGCCAAATCTTACACTGCTCCAACAACATATCAATTCTAAAAAGCAACTGATAGGAACTCCCAAAATGTCTGTAGCAGACAACATCTATGATATGTGTTCAAAGATCACACTTGAGCACATGGCTTTGGAGAACCTCAAAGAGCGATGTGAGAAAAAGATGGAGGACATGAAGTCTTCACATTCCCATATTTTTGATAAGCGCTAAGGTAAATACCATTGCCCTTAATGTAAAATAAAGGGGGAAATGATATAAGTACAAAATAAAAAGGGAAATTGTTATGTACATTCGTTCAGATGGGAAAATGGTAGATATGTATATGTATGTTCATAAAGGGAAAATGATATGTAGAAGGAAAAGATATCATATGTACAAATATACCGACATATACATAGGGGGAGTCATTGAATGACTAAGGATTATATATATTGTATATACTTAACATTTTGTTAGTATTTTTCACATATCAATTTTTGATACTAATGTCAAAGGGGGAGATTTATGACATTAATTTTCCATTAGTATACAAACAACATTTTCGGTAAGCCTACACTGAAAGACAAGAAAGAGAAAACCGAAGATCAGATTAAGAGATCACCAAAAGATGACTAAGTATAGAGAAAAACCGATGACACAAGTCAATGTGTAAACCAAAAATCTCAAAGAAGAAAGATAAAGTGGCACCCAATAGAGGAACCCAAAATGCAAGTTACAGTGCAGACTGAAAAGACAGATGCAGTGCAACCGATAGACAAACCTGAAGACAGTCAAAGCATGACCCACAGATAGAACCGAAAGTCAGTTGCAGCCTACAAAAAGTGGATCTGACTTCCACGTCAGATAAAACAAGTGTATTCTATTGATAAGATATTTAATTTTTTTAAATCCATTTTCTTTAGGGACAAGATACGTGAATGTAAGTTCTTTAATCAGTCTAACTAATTTAAAACACATAAACTAGGAGATCTAGGTATAAGTTGTAAACCTGATCTTAGAGTTAACATTATTTTTATCATAACTCGATGAAGTCAATCCATCTATAAATAGATGTTGCAATAATTCATTAGACTGTGTGTGTGAGAAATAAAAAGAGAGAGGGGAACAAAACGAGCACATCTATGGATTGAATTGATATTTTCAAGAACCAGAACAGAAAAATAAGGATTTGGTTAGCAGAACCAAGAACAAAGGAAACCGATAATCAGAGGTATTATTGAATCACAGTTAAGGTGATAATCCTTTTTATGTGAACTACATAGGATCTGTATCAGCAATAGGAGATTGCATTTACCAGGTCAATTTGTAATTTTCTATCATTCTAACAAGTGGAGCAAAGTGTAAAAATCCTTTTAAGGAAGGTGGATTTAACAGTCCAACATCAAATCTCTTAACTGAGTGCACACTTAACAGTGTTGCTAAAGCTCTTAACAGAGTATACTTTAATAGGTCTCCACTAATACTCCTAACAAGTTAGATCATCATAAGTGATCAAATTGTAAGCCTTAATCAGCTCCCTTCCAATCTGCAGATAGTGAAGTTTTGTGGGTGTCATCCACACCGCAGTTTTTACTTCCTAACATGAGTTTTCTGCGATATCATATCTTGTGATATGTGAAAATTACTTTCATTAATGTTTCTATGAATGATTCACATGCTTATTAAAGTTATGAATTGATATAACTCACATCAATACATTTTAGATCAGATTGAATGGACATACAATTGATTACAAGGTTAAATGATTAAAGGATTCAAAAAGTTTTAGAGGTACTGATTCACCCCTCCCCTCTCAGTACATACTGCCCATTAATCCCAAAAATTGGTATCTAGATTATGATTGAACATGGAAAAAGAATGGACATGAAAATGAGTGAATATCGAGCACCGTCATAACCGATTTGGCCTTGTAGTCAAAGTTGTTCAATAACCTTTACTTTTACCTGTTCACTGAACTAAATGGTTGGCGGTGTCTTCATTTATGCCTTTATCGGTGTGACCTAAGTGGATTAGTCACAAATCTTAGTATACATATTTTATTTATACCTTCCAATGTACCGATAACAAACTTGTCTTCCTTAACTGATTTTTCCTTCACCCGTTCTCATGTTCACCGGTTACCTTTCTCACTTGATTTCTCATTACCGATTGGATATATTGTATACCGGTTGGTATAAATTCATTTACTTACACAAAAAGTTCTTACCTATGTAATGGTTTGCCAATAATGACAACCATACTCTGTAAGATCATCATCAATGTCATCTCTCAGCATTCTGATATCAACAGTATAGGAATCAACCTTGAATAGAAAATTAATGTAATCAAGATAAATGCCATATTTACCTTGCATGAAAAACCCTCATGGATGGATGTAGAAATTATTCAACTACACAAGGATGATTGTATATTTGGAATATTTTGTAGAGTCAAGAACACCTTCACAAATGCAATAGAGCTACACTTGCCAAATCCCAGGCCTTCAATGAGAGTATGCTTGAAATCTTGAAGGGAGGAGAGGAATGAATCTTCTTTCTTTCTTAAGAATTCCTCTACTTGGCCACCGTGGGAGATAAATTTGCATCAATGAAAGAATATTTCATTTTCTTTAATGGAAGAAGACTTAGAAACTTGGATATCTTCAATGGGATGCTTTCCTTCAAATCTTGAATCCACCACCTCAATTGCACAACTTGAATGCTTTATTTTTTTTATCTTGAAAGATATTTTATCTTGAGTTTGGATTTATTGCATAAAGATAGTGATGTAAAAATGAGAGAAGACCCCCTTTTATACTCATTTTGGAATTTAGAATTAACATGTTGACCACAACTGAGATCGGGAAATAAAACACCCTCGCATTGTGCCCGAAGCACACTTAAAATTAAACCCCAAGGACAAGGATGATTTGGGTCTGCCTTGTCTATGACAAGGCCAACTTAGGTTAGATTAGTACCAAAAGGGTTAATGTCAAGGCAGATCTGCATCTTGAGGAGTGTGCAAAGTCTTGGGGAAAGAGCATGAAAGATACGGGAAATCAAGCATAAAGACATTGAATGTTGAAATCACTAAAATGAGATCTAGTAAGTCCTAAAATACATCCAATAATGGGTGACAACTTTTTTAGGATGGTACACTATGTTAGAAACAAGTAAAAATTCTAAAACAAAATAGGTACCCATTACAAAAATGGGTACATGTTACAAAACTCTAATAACAAAAAACATAATGGGTACTCGTTTAGAACAAATACTCATTTTATTTAAATATAAGGTACCCAATTTTTAAACATTTTAAAAATGGGTGCCCATCATGAAATTTTTGAAATCCAAACCCACCCTATGCATCAATTTTTGGGTTGGGATATGCATGGTGGGCTCAAATCTTTTCCTTGGACTTGCAACTTCAAGGCTATGTAAGTGGAAATGAAAAATATTAAATTTAGACATATGTCTGATGCTATTGTTTACTGGATTTTTTAACAAAATGAAAACCCATTATAGATTTTAGTGTGCAGAATCCAAATATGTATTTTTGTAAGGATTTGATTAATTTTACTATTTTTATAGTAACTATTAATCAAACTAGCCCACATACTTCAAGTATCAAGTATTTATTTTTTTAAAACTTTTTATTTTTTACACTTTTTGTGATAATGACATCAACGTACACAAAGTTCTTTTTAAGATGTTTTTTTCTTAAAATGATAAGTCCAGGTCAAGCTTGTTAGGAACAAGGCAACACACATAGCTGAAACAGGCGGAAGGGGGGTGAATGAGTTGTGTCCCAATAATCCAAACTTTATCCAAATCATTAACCTTAATCTCGTATTTGAATAATAAACATAAGTGTAAGTTCACAATACACCAATCAACATATAACACCAAGATTTTTGAAGTGGAAACCCGATTAAGGGAAAAATCACAGTGGGGATCAAACCCATGAGATGATGTACTTGATTAAAATCACAATACCCTATTAGGATTATTACAAGGGGAATTCACATGCATTAAAAAACACTACCTGGAGCTCACTACTGAAATACAAATGAGGGATACAAACCTGAGAAATACAATGAGGGCTATAACCCTGAATGAACTACAATCCACTATGGACAACAATCCAAAAACTATGATCTGACTGATAGCATCTCTGATATGCAATATAGTATATCAAATCTCTGCCTCAATTGCATATTCCAAATTTACATCTTTGCACAACACTTGTACACCCACTCCCTCTATTTAACAATTACAAATGATTACATCTTTTTATACATTTCGTCAAACTTGAAAAGATAAACAAGGTCGACATCACCTTAACACCTCAGTTACAAATATTTAATTAAATATAATACAATATTTAATGTGATCCAAAACATATCGACAAATACATAGTTAGGATCCAAATATTCATCCTTGAACATGCTCCAGATCCATAAATTATGCTTCGATCCTTCACAACATGCTGCACCATCATGTCATCCAAGAACAAAAAGAACACCAACACACCACAAGAAAATCATCACATAACCCAATGTGACCCAACAATACAAATAAGACATGATCTAGAAACATCAACAAGAAACATGAAATGCTACGACAACAACAAAAACAAATCTCTGTCAGAATTCACAATTATCTTTGCACTATTCATTAGGAACACCAATCAATAGCCTCTATCACTTAAGAAGAATAGATTTCCAACATCCAAATCATGAACCGATCGAGCTAAGGACAGACATCCATGTCCTAAACTCACCACCAGGTTAGTAATCAAGAATATTGCATAATCAATCCATACCGATCTAAAAAATGCAACATTGTCTCTTCCTGAATGACCAAAATACCACTCTCCAATAAATCTATCATATCTCACTCAAATCAACATGTGAACCTCTATAAATTGACACAGGTCAACTATAGACATCCCTAAAACCATTTGTACATTCACAACATCATATCTTCAATACAATAGTTGTACCAAACCAATCTTCTCACTGAACATACCAGGAGCACTGCCATCAACAGTAGAAATATGTTGACAACAATGACAAAATATCAATGTCAGCACATACATGCATGATAGTCCAATAATATACAAAAATATTCCCCCTTGGAATTGATGACAACATATGATGTGAAAACCAAATCGATGCACAAATAAACCATATCAACAATACTACCAACAAAATATCTTTCAAAGTCTCTCTAACAAACTTCATCCAATAGAGAACAAGCTCTTTTCCTTACCTATTATTCACATGAATATCTCCCCCCTTTAACATCAATGGAAAAGGAACATATATGCACTAATTTATAGAATCCAAAAACAACTAAATATCTCTCCCAAATAATGAATGGCATACCTCATAAGACTAACTACTCCCCACAAGTAGTAGCCACCAAAACATCAATCTCAAATAATGATGATTTTTGTAAGAATACTGGACTGATACAAATCAATTCATCTCTAGCTTTGATCAAGAGTGTAAATCACCCCAAGATTACCTTGGAGATACTCAAAAGTATCCTTTGGCAAGGGCTTCGTGAAGATATATGCAATTTTCTCTTTGGTAGATACATATTCCAATCTGACTTATTTTTCACTAGCCTTATCTCTCAAGAAATTATATTTGATAGAGATGCGCTTTGTCTTTGAATGTAAAATAGGTATCTTTGAAATATTGATAGCACTTGAGTTGTCATAATAGATAGCAATAGGCTCATCAATACTTAATATAATATCAATCAACATTTGCTTCATCCATATCATTTGTATATAATTAAGAGCAACAACAACATATTAAGCTTCAGTAGTAGATTGTGATATACAATTTTTCCTTTTACTTGACCATGAAACTAACCTCTTACCCAATAATAATTCTCCTCCACTTGTGATTTTTATGTCATCCACATTACCTACCCAATCCGCATTAGTAAAAGCACTCAATGCAAAATCATCATCCTTACCATATGATAAGCCATAGTCAAATTTTCCTTTTAAGTATTTGAATATCCTTTTACAAAAATAAATTATGATTCCTTCGGTTCTACTTGATATCTTGCAACAATGCAAACTGCATTCATATTGTCAGGCCAGTTATGTGTTAAATACAATAATCCACTGATCATACATTTGTATCTTGTTTGATTTTATTTAGGTGAATCATAATCCTTTGTTAATTTGAAACCACTAACTATAGGAGTACAAATAGGTTTGGAATCATCCATACCAAACTTCTTTAACAATTCTTTCACATACTTAGTGATAGGGAGATTCTTTCAACTGAGTCAACTTGACTCACTCCTAGGCCTCTTCTCTGAGACCTAATAGGGATTCTTCTCAAACCCTAACCTAAGGGTAGAATACTTGATTTATATACCCTTCACTCCAAGAACCTCTCTACCAATAATGAGTTCATACTACACTAAACCTGCAAGGGTAGATTCCACCACAACTACTCAAACCCCTCAAAAACACTTACAAGGTAGGTATCACACTTCCTCTTGTAAAATTACTTCATTCTTGAAGATTCGGATCCATAGCTCATCCATACATTCATAAAATTCCTTATTTCAAGGAGTAGGCCTAATAGTTCCTTATAGCCCTAATCAGACTCCTAAACTACATTAACTCCCAAAATTCACAAAGAAACCCAAAAAAAGATATTGTTTCTAGATACCCTTTTTGGAAACACAAAATATTTTTAGGGTTAGGGGACCTCAAGTCATTCGTACTGTACTTCAAAACCTTTAGGGATCAAGTCCTTAAAAGTAGGGCTAATAGCTTAATTGTAGAAATTCTTCATAAAAATAGATGAAATGGATTCATCAGCCTCCACCAATGCTCACAGATCTTTTCTCCTTGCTAAGATCACCCTCCATGCATTGGATCACTTTATTGAATCCTACCCTGCAAATGAAACACATTATTCCTCAATTGACCCTAGCTGGGCTATAGCCAAGTACGCATAGGGAAAGAGCTCAAAATTATCCATTGCAACCTCAGAACCTAAAACAAAAGGAAAATAATGTACAATGACCCATTTAACATTCCTCCAAGGCACATATACTTTCCACTGTTATAAATTCGTAGGGAGTCATTTTACTATTTACAGTCATGTCTAGTCCAAAGAACACAGAACAGGAAAAATAATTTACATACAACCTCAAAACATAAACTAAGAGCTAATCTCTTCCTGATAGTGCTGGAAAATAACTATCAGAACCTATTTACATTGGAAATGAAACAAGTTTAATCCATCTTCAAATCTTGCAAATTGAAAATCACAAAAAAAGTGATAATACAATAACTGCAACTTGCTAATGCTTCAAATTACTAACCATAAATAGTCCAACCTCATTAAAATGCCATGGAAGTCCTTAAATATGTTTTTCCTTCCTTGAACAACCACTAAAACTGACCCATAAATTTATTTAGGCACAAAGCAACATTTAAAAGTTTCAAAGTTGCTCAAGCAACTTTTGCACTTTTTATTTATTTATTTTTTTACCATTATAACTCCATGGATGGACACCAAAAGGTCAAACATCATGTCCTAAGACCCAAAAAACTCCAAAACATTTTAAGCACTTTGACTGCCAAACACACATTTTGGCTCATTTTGTCCATCAGGACATTACAAAGGTCACTTGGACCACAAACCTACATAACTCAACATAAATTCTCCTAAAACATTTCAACTTGATCCTATACTTTCCTCAATAACCCTATAAATCATTAGAAGACTTATCACAACAAAATGGAGGGATCCATGCCTAGGTGCTCCAACACCATACTCCCCCTCTGGACAAAGAAGTCAAGTTACACTAGGAGTCAATAATGCAATGTCTATTCCAAAATTTTTGAATTCTGCCTCAGCAAACAAAGTAGCCTATGCTTATGGAAGATGTTTCCATTTGATGAGGTGTTCCATGTATTAACCATGTATGATATTCTTCTATTCTAGAGTCCAGTATATTTTTTGCCTTTGGCTTGGGTGTAGATGGTAAGAGCACATCCCTTGTAATCTATTTCAACTCACTAGAAATCTCTATCTCTACTGGTGGTGGACCTTTGTATGCAACTAAGTCCTGAACATTGAAGATTGGTGAGATTGACAACTCTAGAGGTAGATCAATTTTGTATGCATTCCCTCCATACTTTTATAGTATCTTCCATGGACCTATCCTCTTCATCTGCAACTTTCTTGGTATGCCTTTTTGTAACCTTGCCTTATTTAAATGTACCATTACTATATCCCCAACTACAAATTGCAAATCCTTCTTCTTTGCATCCATTTTGGCCTTCAACTTTTGTGTTGCATCTTTTAGTGTCTATTTACTTGGTCTGTAATTCCTTCATTGATTGGAAATAGTCTTGAGCATGTCCGCTCTTTCCTTCCATGTTTCCCAAGTCTCTCAACTCACAAACTCCCCTGGGGTGAACACCATACACTACTGCAACTCGACTCTTACTTGTGATCCTATTGACACTATCATTGTAAGCATATTCAGCCTGTGGTAGGACTTGATCTCACACTTGTCCATACTCCTTGGTTAGGCATATCAGAAGGTTCCCTAAAACCCCATTTATGACCTCTGTTTGGCCATTTGTCTGGGGGTGATAAGCTGACCCAAAAGATAGATTTTTTCCTAGTCTCTTCCACAATGTCTTCCAGAAATGCCCCATGATCTTGAAATCTCAGTCTGAGACTATGTTGAGGGGTAGCCCATGGAGTCTCACAAATTCTCTAAAGAAAAATTGAGCTATATAGCTTGCATCGTGTGTTGTCTTGCATGGTTTGAAATGGCTCATCTTACTGAACCTATCAACAACTACAAAAACCTTATCCATTCTAGCGCTTGTCCTTTGTAACCCCACTATGAAATTCATATTGATACATTCCCATGGTCTATTGGGATGGGAGGTGTTTGATATAAACCAGCATCAGAGGTTATTCCTTTAGCTCTCTGACACACCATACGTTTCTCCACATACTTTCTCACATCTCTCTGCATCCTTGGCCAATAGTAGAACCTCTAAACCAATTCAAGGGTCTTATTGAGACCAAAATGGCCACTAAGACTCCCATTGTATTTTTCTTGTATCAGGTTCTCCCTCATATATCCCTTGGGTACATACAATTGTCCTCCCCTAAACAATAATCCATTTTGTAATGTATTATCTACAAATTGACCATGAAAGTGATTGTTGAACTCCACACATACCTTATAGGCCTCTAATAAGTATTCCTCTTCTTTATAAAGATCCTTGAAGCTTTCTACTCCAATACTTTGTAACTGCACCTCTTGAACAATGAGTAGCCTTCGGCTCTATGCATCAACAACCTTATTAATTTGCTCCTTCTTATGCTTTATGGTGAATGTATAATATTGTAAGAACTCCATCCACTTAAGATGTCTATTAGTTAGCTTTTCTTGGGTATTTATGTAACTCAAAGCTTGGTTATTAGTGAAGACTACAAAATCTTTGGGTAGGAGAGAGTGTCTCCACTTCGTAAGGGCTTGAACACATAATTTTCTAGGTCATAGGAGGAGTACTTCTTGGCCTCATTCAACTTTTCACTATAAAAAGCCACTGGTCCACCCTATTGTGTCAAAACAACCCCTACTGTTATGCTACTAGCATCACACTCTAATGTAAACAACTTCTCAAAACTTGGCAACATTAGGATGTTTTGGGTGGCTACCTTTGTCTTTAATAACTCAAAACCCCTATTGGCTTCTTCATTCCACATAGGATTGGTCTTTAATCCACTCTTTATAGTATCTAACACTGGAGCACATATGGCACTAAAACCCCTAATAAATGTCCTATAGAATTGGGCAAGCCCAATAAAACTTCTTACCTCAGTACCAGTTGTGGGAGTAGGCCAGTTGAGTATAGCCTCCACCTTGCTAGGATCCATCTTCAATGACCCTTGTGAAACCACAAACCCAAGGTACACCAATTCTTGTTTTAGGAACTCACACTTCTCCAATTTTATTGGCAACTGCTCCTCTTGTAACCTCTTCAATATAGTCTGCAAATACTTTAGGTTCTCTTCCTTAGTATTTCTTAAGATGAGGATGTCATCAAGATATAATACTACAAATACCCCTATGTAGTCCTTAAGCACTTCATTCATCAATCTCATGAATGTGCTTAGGGCATTGCTAAGTCCAAATGGCATGACATGCCATTCATACAGTACTTTTGTATTCTTGAATTCTATTTTCGATTCATCCCCTTCCTTTATGCGGATTTGATGGTATCCACTCTTTAGATCCAACTTTGTGAAGTACATAGCCCCACCAAGACAATCCATTAGGTCCTCAATCCTAGGGATTGGTAACCTATATCTTATTGTTATTTTTTTTATGGCTCTAGAATCTGTGCATAACCTCCAATTACCACCTTTTTTTATGCCAAAACCACTGGCACTGCACATGGACTTATTCTCTTCTTAATGAGCCCTTGATCCAATAACTCCTGCACTTGTCTAGCTATCTCCTTGTTCTGCTCAGGGGTCATTTTGTAAGATGCTTTGTTGGGAAATGATGCACCTTAAATGAAGTCAATTTGATGACATATAGGTCTCTGTGGTGGTAAGACTACTAGTGATCCATCACTCACAATATCCTTAAATTGCTCCAAAAGTTCTTTTATCTCCTTGGGTAAAGGTATTTGTGCTTCTGTCTTTTCCTATTTATGCTTGATCATGACTGCATAACATTCTTCATCTTCTGTCTTAAGAACTTGTAGGAAATATTTTCCTTATACCACAAACACATTAGGATTACTATTCACTCCTTCCACCAAAGACTAGATTTTATATGCCACTCCATACTTTTGATAAGAATAAGAATTATTTTCTCCATCATGCATGGCTTTTCTATTAAACTACCATGGTCTTCCCAATAGAAGATGGCAAGCATCCATGGGAAGTATATCAAAAAGTATCTTGTCATTATAGCCTCCAATTTCATAGTCAATCCATTCTTTTTCATTTACTAGGACATGTTGTCCTTTGTTCAACCATGCCACCCTATAAGGATGGTCATGAGGTATCTTAGTCACACCAAGTTTATTCACTGCTTCTTCAGAAATGATGTTTTCATTTGACTTGATTTAATGATCACTTTGCATACTTTACCAAGAATCTTTCACTTCACTTTGAAAAGTGACCTCCTTTTTTTAGGTTCTTCTTTAACTGGTTCTTTGATCAGTTGTCTCCTTATCATTAGATTTTCCACACTCTCTGAATCAAGATTGATCTTAGGAGAATTCACACTAATAGAATCTTCTTGAACATAATTAATTATTCTCTCTGATTGTAAATATGTGGCTTTTTTAGGACATCTATATGCTGGATGCCCAAATTGGTGGTAGTTATAACATTTCATGTTTGCAAATGAACCTCTATTGGATCCTCCACCAAATATTCCTCTACCACCACTGTTAGGACCTCTTCCTCATCCATAATTGCCTCTGCTACTAGTTTCATGCCTCTTCTCTATCATTTTTGTCTCCCCTTGGGGTCTTGAATCATTTCTCCTACCACCATAACTACCTCTGTGACGTCTGGAGTCTATACCTCTTCCTCTGCCTCTGCTATTTGCTTCATACTTTTTCTTTCTCTTCTCCTAAACTTTAAGAGCTAGTTGATAACCCTTATGTATAGTGGTACATTTCAAGAGACTTATTTCCTCTTGGATACTTCATCTTAAACCATTTATGTACTGAGCCACCTTTATACTTTCATCCTCTGTCACCTTAGACCTTAGATATAATTTATAAAATTCTTATGTATAGACACTCACCTTTGAATATTTTTGTCTTATATTCTCCCTCCTCTTATGGAGTTATATCCTCAGGGATATAGGTGTCCTTGATTTTTGCAACCATCCCTTTCCAAGTGGATATTTATTTCTTTCCTTCCTTTAGTCTTTCATCCTGCACAAACTTCCGCCATGTGAGTGCAGTCCCTCTCAACCTTGTTTTGGCCACTTTCACCTTTTGAGCCTCTATTACACTTTCACATTCAAAGTGGTTTTCTAAACCTCTATCCACTCCATGACCACCTCTGGTTCCATTTTACCACTGAATAGGGATACACCTTCCAATGAGTTGCCACCCGTGGCTTTTAGAGCCCTAAGGAATTGATCCTCTTGTAGTACTAGATCAGGCTCTGGCACTTCATCTTTTGATGCCACTGACTTGCCTTTTCCTTCTATCTCTTTCACCTTCTCACTCACTTCTTCTATTACGAGCTTGCACTTCATCAAGCTTGGTTTCCATCTCTGTAAGTTTTTCTCTTAGGAGTATATTCTCCTCCTCCCATTCGTCCATCTTCTTAGCCAAATCTGCGTTGGTCACCATGGTTGATTCACCCATGGATTCAAGGTCACGCATAGACCTTCCTAGCCCAAATATTTCAAGGTCCTAATACCAAACTAATAGAGAGCTTCTTTCAATTAGGTCAGCTTGACTCACTCCTAGGCCTCTTCTCTTAGACCTAATAGGGATTCTTCTCAAACCCTAACCTAAGGGTAGAATACTTGATTCATTTACTCTTCACTCCAAGAACCTCTCTACCAATAATGAGTTCATACTATACTATACCTAAAAGGGTAGATTCCACCACAATTACTCAAACCCCTCAAAAATACTTACAGGATAGGTATCACAATTCCTCTTTTACAATTACTTCATTCTTGAAGATTTAGAGCCATAGCTCATTCATACATTCATCAAATTTCTTATTCCAAGTAGTCCTAGGAGTTCCTTGTAGCCCTAATCAGGCTCTTAAACTGCATTAACTCCCACAATTCTCAAAGAGACCCCAAAATTGATCTTGTTTCCAGATACCCTTTTTGGAAACACAAAGGATTTTTAGGGTTATGGGACCTCAATCCATCTGTACTATACTTCAAAACATTTAGGTACCAAGCCCTTAAAAGTAGGTCTAATAGGCCTAATTGTAGCAAATCTTCATAAAACCAGATGAAGTGGATTCATCGGCCTCCACCAATTCTCACAGAGTTTTGTCTCCTTACTAAGATCATCCTCCATGCATTGGATCAATTCACTCAATCCTACCATACAAATGAAACACATTGTTCCTCAATTGACCCTAGTCGGGCTATAGCCAAGCTTACCTAGGGAAAGAACTCAAAATCTGCCATTGCAATGTCAGAACCTAAAAAAAAAGGAAACTAATGTACAATGACCCATTTTCCATTCCTCCAAGGCACAGATACTTTCCACGGTTGGAAATTCCTAGGGAGTCATTTTACTATTTACAGTCCTGTCTGCTCTAGAGAACACAGAATGGGAAGAAAAATTTACATACAACCTCAAAAAATAAACTAAGAGCTAATCTCCTCCACAAAGTTCTGGAAAACAACTATCATAACCTAATTAGATTGGAAAATAAACAAGTCCAATCCATCTTCAATGCTTGCAAATTGAAAATCACAAAAATTGTGATAATACAATAATTACAACTTGATAATGCTTCAAATTCCTAGCCAGAAATAGTCCAAGCTCATTAAAATGCCATGGAAGTCCTTAAATATTTTTTTCCTTCCTCAAACAAGTACTCAAACCGACCCATAACTATATTTGGGCATAAAGCAGCATTTTAGCAAAATGTTGTCGAGCAACATTTAAAAGTTGCAAAGTTGCTCAAGCAACTTTTGCACTTTTTACAATTTTTTCCCTTTTACCATTCTAACTCCATGGTTGGAAACCAAAAGGTCAAACATCATGTTGTAATACCCAAAACACTCTAAAAATTCTAAGCACTTTGATTTCCAAACACACATTTTGGCTCATTTTGTCCATCAGGATATTACAAAGGTCACTTGGACCACAACTCAATACAAACTCTCCTAAAACATTTCAACTTGATTCTATACTTTCCTAAACAATTCTAGAAATCATTAGAAGAATTCTCACAACAAAATGGAGGGCTCCATGTGTGGTTTTCCTACACCACTAAGACTGAGATATGAAAATATATTTCTTAAATTGTTTGATTTACAAACCAAGAAATAATTTCATCTCTCCTATCATAGAGATTTTAAACGCATTTTGCGTCTAATTAGAAAACTCTTTACTCAAATTGTCATTACCACCAAAAATTATATCATCCACAAATATTTCAACAATCAAAATATTAACATGATCAACTTTGAAGTACAAGTTACTATCAATTGCACCTTTATTATTCATGACATGTAACTGATTGAATGTTTGAAGATGTTAAGTTGATCACCGAAATGTAGAAGGATAATACAAGACATTAAATCATTTAATGGATTGTATTGTCATTGATGTCAACTTGATATAATCTAATCAGTTATAATCAAAGTGTCAAAGAATCAAAGAGAAAAATATTATGCTTTCAGTAATGCATAAAAGACAAGCATTCACATTATGAATTCAAACACTGACGGATAGAGATCACCAAAAGTCAAGTCATAGTGATGCTCGAGCAAGAACACCGATGAGCATTACCATTGAGTAGAATCACAAGTAGAACCGACGACCAGAAACATAGTGTAAACCGATGGAGAAGCCCGAGGAGAACTGGAGTGTTGACCGAAGCTATGAAAGAGTTAAACAACAAAATTAACTTGAGTTCAGAAATGACAAAATATCTAGCTGGCAGAGATAAATATAGACTTAACTGGTAGTTATCTTTGTTTTCATCAATGAGATAAAGCCAGAGATAAGTAAGGGATTTAAAGTTGTTTTTTCCAATTGGAAAGAAGATCTCAGCGAGATGAAATAGGAGTTTTGCTTTAAATCTAATTGGAAAGAATTGTGGATCACGCCAAGATCAAGAAAATCAAGAACCTAACAACGGTGATATCATGTCTATAAAGTGACAACTCAATTCATTGCAAATTGGTGTGGTGGGTGAATGAATGAAAAGAGGATGTTGAAAAGAAACAAATGAAGAGCAACTTCATACAGTCCTGATTAAAAAGCTAAGGAAAGAGATAAAGTTTTCTACAGACATCGAGCAACAAAGCACAACATCACCAAGTAGAATCACAATGGAGCAAAGGTATAAACTGAGATATATTGATCAGAAAAGTTTTATGAGATTATAATAGATCTTAAAATCTGCAAGTATAAGTTGTATATGTGAACAGATCATATTGTTTCAGTTTAACCATTGATTCAGAAAGTCTCTTAACCGAGTGAGATTTAAAGATCCTTTCTATATTGAGATACATCCCAAGGAGTATCAAAAAGTTTGATCATGAAGATAGCATGAGATGCCAGATACCTATTGATAGGATAAGTAAGTGTTTGATCAAGGAAGGTAGCATAGAGATACCTGATATCAAGTGACAGACACAAATTTTAAATCCTCTAACAAGGTCACACCTAACATTGTGTTTGTAACCTTTAACAGGGTTGGCTCTTCACCAAGCTCACTTCAGAAGAGTGAAAATTTTGGGTTACCGGTCCCAAGTGGTTTTTCCCTTAACAAGGTTTCCACGTTAAAAATCCATGTGTCAATGTGTTTATGAGTCATTACTTTAGTGTTTTGCATTACACTTAACTTAACTGGATTGATCGGTATACTCTACATAATTTACTGTCTTTCGATAAATTAACAGACTGCTATTTGGTAAACATACAGTAGAAGGTTTTACAAAGCATTCCAAGCAGTAGTAATTTGATAAAAGTATTTGGAGGCATTCATCTTATAGGAGTGAAGATAAATAGAGGCTTAATATTGTGGTACTAAGTTTTTGGGTTGATTATTGGAATAATTTTTAGGCCAATGATTCACCCCCCCTCTTAGTTATTACTAACAATTGGTATCAGAGCTTGTGTGCTTAGAAAGGGAGTTTAACAGCTCAAGCAAAAGATCACAAGATGAATAGACGAGATGTGCCCAAGTTGAATAAAGACAACTTTGCATCATGGCAAAGTGGAATAAGACTCCACCTATCAGGTATTGCAAATGATATTGTTCAATACTAAAATACTGAATATGTGTTGCGTAGAGGACCTCACACTCTTGAGCAATTAAGAGTAAAGCATGAGCATAACTGCATGATTATAGAACTTGCATCATCACTCTCTGATGCTGAGTTGAAGATGTCAAAACCTGTACCTCTGCAAAGAAAATGTGGGATAAGTTGAAGCTGGTACATGGAGGAGATGCCAATGTACTACGAGCAAAGGCAGAAAGACTAAGAGGGAGGTTTGATGACCTAAGGATGAAAGAAGGAGAAAACATCACTCAGTATAGCTGCAAAATCAAAGAGGTAGTAAATGCCATCCGAGGAGTTGGAGGTTTACTTGAAGAGGAGACAGTGGTAAGTAAAATCTTAAGAACCTTACTACCTATATATGCTATTAGAGTTTCTGCTATTCAAGAAATGAGAGCAGTTACAAATAATACAGTTACTTTAGATAGTATGATTGTGTAACATATAACAATGTGTAACATAAGAAATGTAACATTTGAAATAAGTGGGGGAAAGATAAGATATTCCTCTTCTATCCCAAGGTGCACAAATGACCGATCCAAATTGATTAACCCCAAGAGAAGGATCAATACACAAATGAATCAATCATTTGAAAATGAGAGTAAGGAAGAAGATCTTAAATTCCCGTTTTATGGAAAGAAATGAATGTATGATAGATTTAGAAAGATTGAAATGAATAGGTGAAAAGTACTAACCTCAAAATATGGAAGATCTAAAGAATGTTGTTTTTTGAGGTCTATACTCTATTTCTGGAAAATATGAAGTATGATCCATAACTGAAACGCAGAGATTAACAAAACCCAGAAATCATTTTCCGATCTGACACTGTCTTGATAAAAATCTCGACCTTGACCCTAAAATGTCGTCGTTGACCCCAGAATCTCGACCTTGACCCCAAAATGTCACCCTTGACCCCATAATATCGACCTTGACCCCAAAATATTGACCTTGACCCCAAAATCTCAACCTGGACCTGCATAGCTCCAACAAAAAATTCTATTTTTGGATCTCGGAAGTTTTTCGAAAAGGGTATCCGGATCTGAGTTCAAATCCACAGTCCCAAACCTGTACATGCAAGAAAAAGGGGTTTGTTTGTTGGGGGAGGGGTTTTCCTTAGTCAAACCCCAGTTTTGTAATTAACCTTAAATATATATAATTGAAATTTTATAAATAAACAAAGTAAATGAAACAATTCACCTTACTCATGTGAAAGGTCCTTATGGAGGATTCGAATCCTTGAATCCACAAGTATGGATGCATGAAAATGGATGTAGATTGTAGGATGTATGATGTAGGATATCTTCAATCAATTTCATGTATATCTTCAACACCAATCTTGAATGGATCTTGGAAGAGGAAGAGGCTTGGAGGAATGTGGATGAAGAAATCTTCAACAAGAGGGCTCCATGGAGCTTGAATCCTTCAATGGCTACAAATGGACCTCCTTGATGAATTGGATGCTTGAATGATTGAGAGTAGATGCTTGCTTCAAATCTTTCTTGAACTTCACTTGATAATACTTCTCAATTGCTCAATAATGCTTAGGCTTCAATAGAGGACTCAGAGAAAATGAGAGGAGAAAGACTCCCTTTTATGTGAAATTAGGGCACAATCTTCTAAGGAGGCCGACATAAGAGAATTAAATCCTAATTGGACCCAATCCCCTAGAATTGGACCTATGTTAAATATAATTTAGGAATCGTCATTTCGGAACCCAAAACAACTGACCCAGAAGTGGGAAATAACTTTTTACAAAGACCGACATCCAGAAATTGTGGGACCCCGAGATTTGAACCTTGGGTCAAGGTTGAGGTCAACCTTGACCTAGGTCAGGGTTAAGGTTGACATAGACCCAAAAGTTTGACCCTAATCCTGAGTTCAAAGACCTCAGATCTGCAGTCCAGGATGTCAAAAACTGGATGGAAAGAAGTGGAAAGAGAGGCATAACAGGGGGAAAGCCAGGTCAAAGTCAGGAACCCATTCAAGGTGCTTGAAATGACCCCAAACCAATTACTCTGAAAGCTAAACTGGTCTACAATGGAAGTGATTCCATTTTCCAACTATACATTTAGCCCCCACTTTAACAAGAGTATGGACTCAATGCAAACTCTTGGTAAAGGAAATCATAGAGAAAAGACAATCTTATTGGAATCAAGAGGGACAAAGAAATCCTTAAGACCCCAGGGACTTAAGTCTTTATCAACCCTAAGGTCATGATAAGAGAGACATCATCGGTCCAAGAGAAAGAGAGAGAGAGAGAGAGAGAGGAGTGGTTAGCTCACCCAATAAGATGTGTGTATCTGACTGTGAACCACAAAAAGGATAGGATGGCCCACCAAGAAATCACTTGATAGTCACCCCATAAAGTTGTGTGCCTTCTGGCGGCTTTGTGCATGTATGTAGTGTGTCTTCTGACGACTTTATGAAGTACTTATATCACCATGAAATACATTTGTAAAATGCGCATCCCTTTAGGATTTAGCAACTTATGTGCGTTACCTTCCAAGGATTTAGCATATTGAATTATAATTAAATGTGTATCTCTTTAGGATTTAGCAACTTATGTGTGTTACCTTCAGAGGATTTAGCATGCTGCAAAACAAAAGGTTAGAACAAAAATGCATAATATAAAATGAGGGAGGCCGTATATATGCCCCCCTCCTTAAGATGGCAAAGTAAATACTAGTTTGACATGTTAATGAAAGAAAAGAACAAGGATAAAGCCTTCTTCAACATCATAAAAATATCCATAGACAACACCCAGTCCAAGCTAAGAAGGTCACAACTCCTATGAGGCCATGGAAGGGACGAATGCAAAGAGATATCATGCAAGAAGTGAAAAAGTAACCCATGTGAGGGATAGCACAATATTCAGTTTTCAAGGTGAGAGATTTATCATCCATGGAAACCCAATGCCAAACAAAGAAATAGGTTATGATCAAGGACATAGATCCTCAATGCAAACCAAAATTTTCATGTGTGATTGAATATAACATAATAGATAGATACTGCTTAATCAAGGGAAGAATGAATCCCGGAAAGACAGAAAAGAAGGAGATGTCATCCTTTCCCCCCAAGCGTGGGAACAAGGATGAAATGGGACCTACTATATCACTCAGAATACTATGCAAGACAATGAGCCCCAAAGATTAGGCTAACATTGTTTACATAATGTGGAGTTCTATAATAGGAACATAAATGTTATTTAGAGAAAACAGGATTGAGATACAACTCATTGCCATATGATATAGAAATAACTTGACTATCAATGAGCTACCTAATCTTATAATGTAAAGCTTGACATTCATTAGTAGAGTGATCATGAAATCTATGATACAAAAAAAAAGGAAGATTCTTCAAGTGTGGACTACGTTTCTTTTTGCGTTTAGGTCTAGTAACCATCTTAGCACGAAGGAGTTTAGGCAAAAGAAATTCTTGATCAAATTCCTTAATAAGGGTCATCTTTTTTTGAAGTGTTATTTGAGATGTTGGTAACATTGATGTGTTGTTGAGGATTAAATCCCAATCCATAATAATGCTCATGCCCCCCATTCTGTAAGGGCATTTGAATTCCCTGTTTATGCTTACCACATCCTTGACCATGGAATCCTTGTTTAACTAGTAAATGATAATCAAGACCATAGCAAGAAGTCATATCAGAAGAAGTCAATGGAGCTTCAATAGTCACTATGTCATCATTAGTGGGTTTGACAGATTCATAGTGGGTAGAAGCAGAGATAAATTTATTACGAAGGTAATGAGAAGTAGAAGAAAAAGCTTGTTGTTCAAACTCTCTTTGTGGCTTCATAAAATCAAGATCAGAAATCTTATATTCTCCAATAAAGGAAGGATTAAAATTCAAGGTTCCCCAATCATCTCTAGGAAGAGAATTAGAGGAAGAAGGATTACTATTAAGAATAGGAGTATTGTGGGTTTGAATATGCAAACAAGTATTTGGCGCATCATCCGCATGAAGTGTATACACCATGTTGTTGTGAATAAACTTGACTTTATGGTGAAGGGTGGAAGGAACAACATGCATCTCATGCAACCAAGGTCTACCCAAAAGGAGTTTATAATGAAGAGATCCAGGCATAACATGAAAAGGAGTATTCGGGATGACCAGACCTACTTTGATAGGTAAGGTAATAATGCCCAAAGTTTTCTTATTAATGTTATCAAAGCCACGTATAGGACTATTATCAAGTTGAATAGTTGAAAGATCAGCTTTAATTGATTTGAGCATGTCCATGCTACAAATATTAAGCCCAAATCCATTATCAATCAAGGTCCTATGAATGATACTCTTATTGATAGTAACAGCAACGATAAGGGCATCATATTGCTTCTGAACTTCTTGATAAGGTAAACCATTTTGATTAAATACAATTTCAGGAGGACCCAGGGTAACATGCATGCATTATAAGAAGGCATTGATGTTCTCTTGATTAGGAGGTGGAGTTGGAAGAGTCGCTAGAGATTTTTGCAAGGCTTCATGTTAGGTAGGTGAAGTTTGAAGAAGCTCCCATAAAGAAATCTTGGCAGGGGTATTGCACAATTGGTTTATCATATCATACTCCATGCTAGGAAGACAGGGTGGAGGAGGAAGAATGGGTTGAGAAGTTGGTAAAGAAGAAAGAACCACCAGATTAGGTTGAGGGTTATTCCTTGTATGATAGGTGTGAGCTATCAAATCTTGATCATTGAAAGATTCTAAAGATTCCATAGGTTTACCTTTGATAGTAATGTGAGGACAACCTGTAATAGTCAACAAGGCTTTAGGATAAACCATGTTAGTTATCTCAGCACTACAAATAGATTCACAAGAAGGAAGAAAAGAAGACATCCTAGGAGGAGATGAGGTAGGATCATAATTCTCCATAAGATCATCACTAAGTGGGAGAGAATTAAGGGAATTCATATCATTCTCCACTAATGCCTCATGAATAGAACGAATCCCAAATGGAGGAAAAACATCTATAATGTATCCTTCTTTCTCTAAAATGCCTACATAAGGGGAGTGTGTTTAAGAAAAAGAGTCACCATCATGTATGAATATGTCATCCATTAATAAATCACCCTCTTGTATCAAGGCATCTTCACAAGGAGGGGATAAATCAATGTCTTTATCCAAGGGTTCATCCCAAATTGGAGGATCATCCACAATGGATTCATGAGGAAGAGAGTAATCAACATCCAAATCCAAAGGTTCATCCCAAATAGGAGGATTATATTGTAAAGTAGGCTCATAGGAAAGACATATATTAGGAGAAGAATTAACATCGATCCTCAACTCATCTCCATAAAGATAAATATGATGGAGAGAAAGATTAAAGTCATCTTCTTGCTCTAATATATCCTTACAAGGTCATACAAGAGAGGACAAAGCAACATCAAATGCACTAAATAAAGTCTTTCTAGATGTAACATCATGAAATGGTAAGGTAAGAGGAGGATGTTGTTTAATCCCAAAAGTTATAGAAGGATGTTTGGAAAACACTTGAAACAACTTGTGCAACATGATAACGAATAAAGAAATGCATAGAAAATAGATTTAAATATATCCCAATGCATTCAAATGAAATCTATAAGCATGAAAAATGTAAATGTTTTTGTATTTTTAAAGCAATTTGTATTTTTAATTTTTGATATATAAATGTAAGAGCATAAAAGAAATATACTTTTAAATGCATGTAAGATCTAACATAAGATGCAAATCTAACACCAAAAAGAAAGTGTTGTCTATCGCGGGTTCACCAAAATGTAACATATAAAAATGTGTAACATAAGAAATGTAACATTTGAAATAAGTGGGGGAAAGATAAGATATTCCTCTTCTATCCCAAGGTGCACAAATGACTGATCCAAATTGATTAACCCCAAGAGAAGGATCAATACACAAATGAATCAATCATTTGGAAATGAGAGTAAGGAAGAAGATCTTAAATTCCCATTTTATGGAAAGAAATGAATGTATGATAGATTTTGAAAGATTGAAATGAATAGGTGAAAAGTACTAACCTCAAAATATGGTAGATCTAAAGAATTCTATTTTTTGAGGTCTATACTCTGTTTCTGGAAAATCTGAAGTATGATTCAGAACCGGAACGCAGAGATGAACAAAACCTAGAAATCATTTTCTGATCCGACACTGTCTTGATTAAAATCTTGACCTTGACCCCAAAATGTCACTGTTGACCCTAGAATCTTGACCTTGACCCGAAAATCTTGACCTTGACCCCAAAATATTGACCTGGACCTGCATAGTTTTGACAAAAAAATTATTTTCATATCTCGAAAGTTTGCCGAAAAGGGTATTCGGATCTGAGTTCAAATCCACAGTCCCAAACCTGTACCTACAATAAAAAGGGGTTTGTTTATTGGGGGAGTGTTTTACCTCAGTCAAACCCCAGTTTTGGAATTAACCTTAAATATATATAATTGAAATTGCAGAAATAAACAAAGTAAATGAAATAATTCACCTTACTCATGTGAAAGGTCCTCGTGGAGGATTCGAATCCTTGAATCCACAAAAATGGATGCACCAAAATGGATGTAGAAAGTAGGATGTAGGATTTAGGATGTCTTCAATCAATTTAATGTATATCTTCAATGCCAATCTTGAATGGATCTTGGAAGAGGAAGAGGCTTGGAGGAATGTGGATGAAGAAATCTTCAACAAGAGAGCTCCATGGAGCTTGAATCCTTCAATGGATACAAATGGACCTCCTTGATGAATTAGATGCTTGAATGATTGAGATGAGATGCTTGCTTCAAATCTTTCTCCTTATCTTTCGTGAACTTCACTTGATAATACTTCTCAATATCTCAATAATGCTTAGGCTTTAATAGAGGACTCAGAGAAAATGAGTGGAGAAAGGCTCCCTTTTATATGAAATTAGGGCACAATCTTCTAAGGAGACCAACATAGGAGAATTAAATCCTAATTGGACCCATGCCCCTAGAACTAGACCTATGTTAAATATAATTTAGGAATCATCATTTCGGAACCCAAAATAGCCAACTCGGAAGCGGAAAATAACTTTTTGCAAAGAATGACATCCGGAAACTGTGGGACCTCAAGATTTGAACCTTGGGTCAAGGTCAAGGTCGACCTTGACCTAGGTCAGGGTCAAGGTCAACCTTGACCTAGGTCAGGGTTGAGGTTGACATAGACCCAAAAGGTCAACCCTGACCCTGAGGTCAAAGACCTCAGATCTGTAGTCTAGGATGTCAAAAACTGGATGGAAAGACGTGGAAAGAGAGGTAGAATAGGGGGAAAGCTAGGTCAAAGTCAGGAACCCATTAAAGGTCCTTGAAATGACCCCAAAACACTTACTTGGAAGGATAAATTGGTCTACAATGGAAGTGCTTCAATTTTATGACTATACAGATTGGTAGACTAATCTCATTTGAGATGTACAACTTTGATAATAGTGTCTTACCATCTATAGAATCTGCATTCAAATCTTCTCTAAAAATAAGTAACTCAAGTCATAGACATGTTGTTAGAAATGATAGTGACAGTGATAATGAGGATCAAGGAATTGATGAGATTGAAGCACTTATGGCCAGAAGATTGTAGAGAGGCAAAGGTAGATACAAAGGTAAATTACTACTTGTGTGTTTCAATTGTAAAGAGGTTGGACACTTTGTTGCAAGATGTCCAAACCAAAGAAAAGATGATAGATCATATGAGAAGAAGTTTGATAAAGGTGATAATAGAGATTACCAAAGCAATTGACAATATGAAAAGAGAGATACCTGAGACTACAACGACAAAGGGAAGAAATCTTGTTACCTAGTTGAGAACAGAGCTAATGAAACTGACACTGAATCAGAAGAAGACATCAAGATGGTATTTGTAGCCATGAAGGATGATTCAGATGAAGATGAAGAAAGGTTTGTAGAAACTGCACTCATATCTAAAGTTAGTAAAAATGATGTCTGGATCATAGATAGTTCCTGCACTCACCATATGACCGGTGACAAACAAAATTTTGATAATTTTGAATACTATAATGGTGGTTCAGTGAGAATGGGAAATGATACACCTTATCCAGTTGAAGGTAAATGAACCATAATGTTGAATAACCTGATAAAATGTGAAAATGCCTACTGGGTAAAAGGACTGAATTATAATTTGTTAAGTTTCTCACAGCTGAACAATTCAGGTCACAGAGTTGCATTTGAAAATAAGAAGGCAAAGATCTACAGTGAATCAGGAAGATTGATTGGTACCGGTGAGGAGACAAAAGGTAACCTTTTCTAGCTTGATGACACTAACACCACTTGTTTAATGGCTAGAAATGAAGACATATGGCTATGGCACAAAAGATTGTGTCATGTGAACTTTGAAAACATGATAAAGATAAGCAACAAAAGTAATGTCAGAGGCTTACCGAGCATCACTAAGCCCGAGCATATCATGTGCAAGAATTTTCAAAAAGGTAAGATGACAAAGTGTAGTTTCAAAAGTAAAACCCATACATCTACTTAAATTCTAGAATTAGTCCATACAGATCTATGTGGACCCATGAGGACAAAGAGCTAATATGGAGATAGGTATTTTATTCTCTTTGTTGATGATTTTTCTAGAATGATGACAGTCATGTTCTTAAAAGATAAATCAGAAGCATTTAAGATGTTTAAATGATATAAAGCAATGGTAGAAAAACAACGTGAAAAGAAATTGAAATGCTTAAGGTCAAAAAGAGGAGGGGAATTTAGTTTAGATGAATTCATTGACTATTGCAATGATCATGGAATTAAAAGACAATTTTCTGCACTGAGGACACCACAACAAAATGGAATTGTTGAAAGGAGAAACAAATCAATTCTTGACTGTGCAAGAACATTGATGATTGAGAAAAGCATCACTCAAATTTTCTGGAGGGAAGCTAATAGTACTGCTATCTACACATTGAACATAGTACAATTGAAAAAGGACACAAAGAATACACCCTATGAGCTTTGGTATGGTCATACACCCAATATAAGTTACTTCAGAATCTTTGGTAGTTAATGCTATATTTTGAAGGATGATAGAAATGGAAAACTTGACTCCAAAAGTGATGAAGGTATCTTTCTAGCGTACTCAACCAAAAGCAAGGCCTATAAATGTCTAAACAAGTTGTAACCACCTGGAATTGGTCTACTCTGACTATAGACCCTATTTTCTCTAAGTGTGATCATACCCCCAATTATGTCACGACAATGTTACATTGGCATAATTCATTTTAAACCAGATTTAATGTCCTAGGTGATTTTTATCACTAAATTATATTAACTACTACAACCATACAATTCAAATCAATTCAAACCAATTAAAAACAAATCAAATTTAAAACATGGCTATAGTATTTAATCATAAAGGAATTAAATAAAATCCTAAATCAATTGCTCACTTGCAAATGAACTCATTCCCCTAGCTTAATTAATTTAATTAAATTGGCTATAGTCCTATTGATTATTAAAAAGCAATAAAATGCTTAAATAATTAATAATCATATTTTTGAATGAATTAAATAATTTTAATTCATTTCATTAATATTCCTCTAAACCCCTAACCTAACCCACTTCAACCACTTTGACTCTGGGTTCAAACCTATCCCAACCCATTCACCCCATGCTAATCTAATCCTAATCCTAATTCTATCCTAACCCACCTCCTAATGTTGTCACATTCCATTAGGGAGTGATTAAGGACTCCACCCACTTGAGAAAGTCAAGGAATCTCAAGATTTCCTCAAGTCCACTTTCTCAAGCCACCCTCTTACACCCTTTCCATGCTTCTTTAAGGCTCTCATTAATGCCTCATTAATGTAGATTCCTTAAGCCCATGTCTCCACCATGCCTATTGAATGCCTTTGGCATTTATTGCTCTTACACACCATTGATGAGTTTTTCAACTTCATTAATGCACCTTTTCCCCCCTCTCTCTCCTCATTCTTCTATAAATAGAAGGTGTTTTTAAGCACAAATAGGCCCATAACTCATATTGAAAATGCATTGTTATGTTGTAAGGATTCATATAGACTCATATTCCATTTAGTTTATCATGTTAATGCATTGTTATTATGTTCATTTTTAGAGCTGAATATGCATGTCATATAGACTCATATTCCATTTAGTTTATCATGTTAGTGCATTGTTATAATGTTCATTTTTAGAGCTAAATATGCATGTTTCCTTATCATTTAGTTTGTTTTAACTCAAATATTTCATGCTAAGTCGTATATGTCACTAATAGTAGCATAATCTGAGGGCTATTGTGTTTCTTATCATACTCTTCTTAGTTAGAAAGCAATAGGTCGATTTTAGTTGCTTTATATGCTCATCTAACTATGTTTTTCACTAATGTAATGACCTATTGAAGTGTTGTGTCTCTCTTAACAGGTATAAAAAATCACACACACATTTATGGCACCCACCATGGGGCTGTATTCGAGATTTGCCTTATTTTGACCTCATTTTTCACTAATATTTCCTCCCAATTTTTAGGTCCAGAATCGCATCTGGTCATTTTGGCTCGCATCTGGGATACGCCATCGCACCCCAAAAAATGAGGCTTGCATCCAGGATTTCCTAGATCTTTTTTGGTTTAGGATCGCATTTGGGGAACATTCAGTCACATCTGGTGACAAAGGCTTGCATACGGTATATGGTATCACATCCTGTTATTTTAGGATCGCATCTGGTGAAATTTTTTTTGTGAACTTCATTGCCTAACCACTAACGTTTGCGTGCTTGATTTCTTTGATGTTTTCATAGCCTAACTAGTGTTTGCAGGTTTCCATCAAAGGTTTTTTTGGGAGTTGAACGAAGAATACTAACGTGGTTTTTAGGTTGTCCAACCCCCCATCTTGACCTCTATTTTTACATGTTTTTGACACTAATAACATTTTCCAATCTTCCACTAAACTAACTAGAGGACTATGCTCTTTTCCTTTTTAAGGAAAATCAGAAACTTACACCTCAGTTTATGGGTTGAAAGGAATTTGGAGATAACTAAACCAAACAAACAAAACTAAATTTCAGTTTGGATAAGTAACTGAACAATCAAAGCATTAAAATTTTGTGGCTCAATGAACAAGTTCAATTGTTTAATTCAATTTGGATCAGTAACTGAACAATCAAAGCACTAAATTTGTGGATTAATTGAACAAGCAAACTTTACTTTCAAACATTTTGTTTTCCATTAAATAGGAACATCTTAAATCGAGCACAACATTGCTCAAAGGAATGAACTATCTGCTTGAATATTTTTTGGGAGAAAAGGACATGGATTAGGAGAGTATGCTCTTCTTCTTCTGAGGAATAAAAAATCTAGATGTCCTACGCTCACCAATCCTTTGTAAGCTTATTTAATAGTAGAGGGCCTACCGGTTGAGGAAAAAATCTCCCAGGAATGACCCAAGTGAGGACAGGTTTTACGCCAACCCTTCCAACTCACTATAAATAATTGCTTCCTTGTAGGCCAAAGCCTTAGAAGATGGAGCTAGTTTTGTTCATAGAATTCTGACATCATTATTTGAACATGCTTGGGTATATGTAGATCGGAGCTGCTTGAATCTTGCTTGCGAGACTACATATACTTAAGTACTCATAGGGCTATACGCCTCAATTTTTCCTTGTGCAATTCTATGGGGGACAGTTTTGAACGGATTGCCCAATAATAGACAACATTTCAACTAAAAGAATTCCTGATTCACCTCCGAAAGGGTGATAATCTTTGTGCAAGGCAAAAATTAATTGCCCCAAGACACTTGTCATATCGTGCCCTCACTTGCGTTTGGAGTCGGCTAATACAACATCATGACTGGAGCCATTGCGTGCTTAGTGATGGTTGTATTTTGATTAGCATTTGAGTGTGTGCCTAAGTCAATGAGCAAGGATTTTCATCCTCACGTAGAAAATAGGGATAAGATGTGTGTCTATTTCACCCTCCTAACAATGCAAATTTGTTTGACATGCCTGAAAAGTCATTAAAAAGATAACATCTTCAAATAAACAACAAATCTCAATCCTGGGCCCACACACGTGTTTTCATTTACTGACGAATCTCAGAATGCAAAACTACAATCAAACAAACTTCACGCACTTCCAAAATGAACTTTTCAAAACTGATCAAATCTGATAGAGACATCAGAAAATTGCATCCTGGATTTCCTAAATCATATGCGGTATTTAGGCTCACATCTAGTATCCTATCTCACCTCTAGTCAGCACATTGTCGCATCTGGTATTTAAGATCGCATCTAGGGTCATCAGTAGCTCGCATCCAATATTTCTAGGCTCGCATCTGGGAGCTCGCATCTAGGATAGTGGGCACTTGCAAGATAGTTTCGCAGAAAGTCTCAGTTAATTTGGATACCCATTTGGCTCTTTAGTCTATCCCTGTTGTCTTTTCTAGTCTCCCTATCATTATATCAAAACACTCTTTCAAACGTCTACCTTGCATGTCCTGTCAGTTTCTCGCGATCTGTTTCAATACGTGTGGTCTATCCGCTTCTTATAAACACTTGGTTCCCAGCTCACTATCAAGGCATTCTAACCCTTCGATGCTGAAATCATTTACTTCCACCAAAGCTCAAATGCTACTTCCACCTAGACACACTCACTTGAACGATTCAAGATACTACCTGACACTATTGGGAAACATTGACAAAAATTGAGATACAACTTCATGGTTAACACAAGATACAACAAGTACACATCTAAAGGATTGAAAGTGCCCCCTAAATCACCACACTTTCAAGGAGAAACATGTTGTAGTTCCCTACTTGATCTAGAATCTCCACAAATGGATAGAAACACTCGCGAATGGAAACCACATTTGAACGTCCTCCATTTGGATCAGATAGTGAGGGGGAAATTCCTGAAGATGAGTACAATAAACTTTAACAAAGAAGGAGGTTCCATAAGATACTAGAAAGGATAATTGACGAGGATAAAGAGAAATACTTCCTCCATTTGGCATCCACCAGCGTAAAATTACCCCTAGATTATGATGTGGAAAAGCTCAAAGAAAAGGAGGTACCAAATCCTATATCCATCCTCACCAAGAAACTCACTTTGATGCAAACAAAGCTCACAACTCTCAAACAGGAGAAAGATAAACCCAAAACAAAATACTCTTTGGATACTATTTGTCCATTTCCTTTCGACAAGAGTATCACTATGGTTCCATTTCCTCCCAACGTGGCACGACCAAAATATGAAAAGTATACGGGAGAGACTGATCCACATGACCATGTTCGAGAGTTTTGTGCTCTTAGCATAGAGTACATGCATGAACCTACATACCTCATGTGACTATTTCCTAGAAGTCTAGGAGGCAACGCCATGGAGTGGTTCTCAAAAATTACACCCAAGGTCAAAACTTTTGAGGAGTTGATTCAACAATTTATCCAACATTACTCCTACAACATCCAACATGATGTGACTATGATGGATCTATGCAATACTTAACAAAAGACCGGTGAATCATTTACACACTTCCATCAAAGATGGAGGAAAATATTTGCACGGTACTCACGAGCTATCCTTGAATCGGAGAAGATGGAAATCTTTGTCAATAACTTGATACCAAAATTAAACTATGCATTGCAAATGCAAGACTCGCCTAGCTTTGATAGGATGATTAAGAATTCCCTTCGTATCGAGGAAGTTATGGTTAAGAAGGGGGAGATCACTCTCCAAAGTGAAAACAAACCTAACAACTCCAACTCCAAACCTAAATGGTGGAAACAGAACAAAAGTGTTTTCAATGATGGTGTGGTAGACGCATCCAATGTTGGTCCTAAACCTGAAGTATTCAATTTAACCAACAGAATGAAAGCAAGCAAGGATGCCAAGGTAGCAACCCCCATACCCAAAGCAAACAATGATAATAACAAGGGTTGGACATGGACTTCCAAACCTCAAAGAACATTCACTCCTCTAGGAGAACCCCTTGAGACTGTTCTAAAAACACTATTGGATAACAAATTTCTCACAATTCCAGATTCCAAACCATGGGAACCAATGGTCAAACCTAGATGGTGGGATGATAACTCCTATTGTGTCTTTCACAAGAAGAAAGGACACAAGACTAATAATTGCCTTAAGCTTAAACATGTTATTCAAGACATCATTGAAGGAGGTAAGATCAAAGTGGACAGACACAATACCAATGAAGATCATACAACATTCAATAAACCATTTCCTAATTATGAAAAAGGGGGAACATCTAAAGGAAAAGGTAATGAAGTAAACTACACCTACTACAACAATGATAATGTGTCTAATATGCTAGACATTAAAACTGAATCAATTAATGTGGTCACCATCAAAGGTGTTTCTTTCCAGTCGAATGTGGTGACTTAGAGCTAGGCCCAAGTCATGATCAAATGACCTCATTCTTCCTCAAAACCAGCATGAACATCTAAGGCACCCATTTTTACTATCCCTAAACCAGCAGAAAAACATGTGGTTACTATTCCTAGAGAAAAGTATGACTTGGTAGACCAATTGCAACGAACCTCTGCCAAAATTTCCATTTTTGAGTTACTCAAAATATCCACATTGCATAGGGAAATCCTAGAACAAGTCTTACATGCCATAAATGTACCAAAGGATTTGGATATAGAAAAATTCCAAGTGATGGTCAATCACATCTCAGCACCACATTACCTCTCCTTTTCTGAAGAGGATGATAAGTCTTTGACACATCCGCATTATCAACCCCTCCATATTGAAATCCCCATTCATAAATCTCGTGTTAGATGCATGTTGATAGATGGAGGCGTAGGATTGAATATTTATACACTTAATCTAATCAAGAAACTGGGTCTCTCAGAACAAACCATTGACTCTAGAAGAAAAATAACTATCAAAGCTTATGATGAGGAAGAAAGGTCCTCTAAAGGTCTTATTGTTCTACCTATCAGAGTCAGACCAATTGAGAGGAATGTCACATGTCAAGTTTTGGATCTACCCTTGGCCTACAACATCTTGTTGGGAAGACCATGGATTCATGAAATGCAAGTTGTGTCGTCTACTTAGCACCAGTGCATAAAGTTCCCACATAATGGGGTGGAAGTAACTATTCTTGCAGATGCTAACTATACTTGTAATAATATCAAAGCAGGTAGTATGATCCCGCATAACAAGGAGGCTATGGATGATATTTCTCCTGAGACTACCAAGGACATGGTTATGAAGAGTTTTGGAAAAACCTTAAAACTTGAACAAATAGGTATGGGAGAGTACAAGCTGGACCTAACTCCCTCACTGATAGAGTTAACCATATGACCGAGATCCTATGGAAGACCTTCCTTTTCTTTCACACCTACTGTATCAAAGAACTAGAAATTCAAAGAGCCATGGGCATGGTTAAATCATCCACATCTTCTTTAGATAACACAAAAGAATAAGCAGTCTTGGACTGGCTTTACAAAGGAGAACCGACGGAAGCTGAAGTCAAACATGTGGAAATATCCCCGGACCAGTATGGAAAAGGATATGATCTCCTCGAGAAAATGGGATATAAAGGAAAAGGACCTCTAAGAGACATAGGAAGAGGACTTATTGAGCCTATACCCATGGAGTTCCGGAATACCAAAGAGAAAACAGGACTGGGTTTTAATACTAAAACTGACAAACCTGCTTTGAAAGGCAGCCCAACCTCTGACAAAGGGAGCGATGAAACAAATGAGATAGTACTAGACCCATGGCCTTATGAAATATTATTACATGTTGGTACGGAGAATCATGAATATCAAGGAGAATTCTATGTACCCAGCTTTGAGGTACCTCAAGATCTTCACATACCTTTGTTAGCACAACCTCCCATTCAAGAGGTAGGAGACTCAACAACAGATGGTTCAGAGATACCATTGATATAAATAGCTACTACAAGCACATCACAACAATGGGATTCACATCCTAACTAGGGTCAGTTGGTAACAATCACCCATGTCCTTGATCTACCACACTTTGATCCGCAGGTAGCTAATCGGGTACATCAAATAGCCATTGTTGAATACTTAAACAGATCTGATGATGAGGTCACTAACTCTCATGATTATGAATGGGATGAGCTATCTATCACCATGGAAGATATTTAAATAGATACAATTCACATGTTTGTGGCTCCCTCAGCTCCTCGTGAACAGTCTAACACTACTCCCAATGACCCTGATAATCCTGAAGCAGAGGAAAAGTTCCTTCTCCCCGTCATGGATGGAGAGACTGGTGCTTTCCTAAGTCTAGAGGAAGTTCAAAGGCGACAATAAAAAAGCATCCTTTTACGGAGAGATGAAGATGATAGTTCTACCGATGAGTCACAAGATTTTGGTCCGCATATAACTAACAATGACCCTTTTTATGACTATCTAACTCTTATTGATCTAAACATCGAAGAAATTAACTTAACAGAACATGTCATGTCAATTAATGGTCTTGATGCTAATGCGATGTTGTCCTTCCTAGAGTCTAATTCCTTGTCTTTGATACACCCATACCTAATTGATTGGACTAGTACAGATCCTACTCCTATCCTTGACTTTCCCAATGACTACACCCTATCTTGCTATCTCAATGCTTGTGAACTTTACCCTTCTTCCACCAATGCAAGGAGTGAAAAAATGTTACAAGAGGATATCATGTTTCTCAGTCAAAAATTAAAAAATGAAAAGAAAAAGGGGACTAATGGTGAAAACCACGTTGTGGCAGTGTCAGATCCTAAAATATTAAAAATAAATTACGTATCTAATGGTGAAAACCTCTTAGAGGCACCAAAAGATGAGATTCTTGATATCCTCCCCAAACATTTTTAGGAAAGGTCTTTAGTTCTAATAGAACCAACACAGCCAGTTAATTTGGGCACAAATGAAAATCCTCAAATAGTACACCTAGCACAATCTTTGTCAGAAGAGGAGAAGACATAGTTCATAGAGTTCCTGAAGGAAAAGAAGATCAACTTTGCATGGTCTTATACAGATATGCCTGGACTAGATCCTAATCTAATCATGCACCACTTATCTATAGCTCCCAAGATCAAGCTCGTGAAATAAAAACTTAGAAAGATGCATCCTCATGTTGCATTTCTAGTAAAAGCAGAGCTAGAGAAATTGTTGAAAGCTGGATTTATCAGAGTCATTGCCTAAGTAGGATGGATCTCCAATGTGGTCCCAGTATCTAAATTTGATAAGTCTATCAGGATATGTATGGACTTCAAAGACTGGAACAAAGCATGTCCAAAGGATTACTTCCCACTACCTAACATTGACATGATCATAGACCTCACAGCAGGTTACCAAATGTATTCCTTAATGGATGGTTTCTCAGGCTATAATCAGATAAAAATTGCCCCTAAGGATCAAGAGAAAACTAGATTTACATGCACGTGGGGCACCTTTTGCTGGAATGTCATGCCATTTGGGTTAAAGAATGCCAGTGCTACATATCAAAAAGCAATGACCACTATATTCCATGATATGATGCACAAAAACATGGAGGATTACGTGGATGACACCTTGGCTAAATCCAAAGAGAGGAGCACTCATATTGATGACTTAAGAAAGATATTGGATGGAATGGAGAAATTTCAACTGAGGCTCAATCCAAAGAAATGTTCCTTGGGAGTCTAATTAGGGAAGTTGCTAGGATTCATTGTTTCAGCGAAGGGAATTGAGGATTCATTGTTTCCATGCAACATCAGTCAAATGAGGAAATTACAAGGGAGAGTTCAATCAATCAGGAGGTTTATGTCACAACTTGTTGATAGAGCACAACCCTTTACCAAATTACTACATAAAGGGGTCACCTTCAAATGGGATGAACATTGTGAAGCCAACTTCAAAGAATTAAAAGGGTACCTGGCTACTCCTCCTATTCTTATGGCACCTATTCATGGAAAACCATTACTCCTGTATATTTCAGCTACAACTACATCACTAGGAGTATTATTAGCACAAGAGGATGAAACAAAGAAAGAAAGAGCTATCTACTACATCAGTAGAACGCTAGTCTCCTATGAGCTCAATTATAGCATTATTGAAAAATCATGCTTAGCAGTCATCTTCGCATCATAGAAATTGAGACACTACATGCTCTCTCATACAATAAAGCTTATTGCTAAAATTGATCCTCTCAAGTACCTTTTGAGAAAAACAACATTAACAGGACGATTAGCAAAATGGGTCGTCATTCTAAGTGAAATTGACATTGAGTATGTGGATAGTAGAGCTATTAAAGGACAAGTCTTTGCTGATCAACTAGCTAATTCACTGCTTCAAGATGATGAACCTCTAAAGATTGAATTCTCTGATGAAACAATTATGCATCTAACTGAGTACCCATGGAAAATGTACTTTGATGGTTCTTTCATGCAACAAGGTTTTGGAGTAGGAGTTTTGTTCATAACTCCTCAAGGCTACAAGATTCCCAAGTCTTACAAATTGATGTTCCCATGCATGAACAAAATTTCAGAATATGAGGCATTGGTAAACGGTCTCAAGCTTGCCATGGAATGGAAGATTGTAGAGTTACACGTGTATGGTGACTCCCAGCTTGTCATCAATCAAGTCAATGGAGATTACCATACAAAAGATGAAAATTTGATGCCCTACAGATAACTGGTTGATGACTTGAAGAAATACTTTGTCTTCATCACATTCCAGTAGATACCCAGAATGGAGAACAAAGCTGCAAATGCTATGGCTACCTTGGCGTCCATGTTACAACTGGAGGAACATCAATTCCACTATGATTTCTTCATGGAAGAACTCTCCTATCCCGCCTTTCATACCCCTAAATACCAAGTAATCTGTGCTTTGAATACCCAAAACCAATCTCGGTATGCCAATATCATTGCTTACCTAACTGACCAAACTATTTCCAATAATCTATCCTGAAATGAGAAAAGAGCCTTGATTAGGACAACATCGCATTATGTCCTCATAGCTAATAACTTATATCGACGATGTCTCGATGGTACGCTTCTTAGATGTTTAGAACTTGAAGAGTCTGATCTCGCATTAAAAGAAGTCCACGAAGGTGTATGTGGATCACATTCAAACAACTTTTCACTAGAGAAGAAACTACTCATAGTAGGCTATTACTGGCCTACCATGGAAAAAGATGCTATTCAGTTTTCCAAAACATGTCTTAAATGTCAGACACATGGAAATCTCATCCATGCTCCTGCCAGAGAACTTATACCTTTTATTACACATTGGCCATTTCAGCAATGGGCCTTTGACTTGGTTGGACAAATATATCCCAATTCTTCAAATGGACATAAGTTCATCATTACGGCCACTAAGTATTTTACAAAGTGGGTCGAAGTCATGCCGCTAATCAAAGCCACTGGAAAACAGGTGGCTATGTTCATTCTGAACTACATTATCTGTAGATATGGGATACGCTATTCAATTGTAACAGACAATTGGGGCCAATTTTAAAACTAAGACATTGATGACCTTTGTGAACAATTCCACATTACACAAAACTGTTCCTCAATCTATTACCCTCAAGGTAATGAACAGGCTGAGGCATCTAATAAGAATATTCTCAAGATCCTACATAGAACTGTAAGTAATTCTAGCAGAGAGTGGCATCTACAGCTGATTCTAGCACTATGGGCCTACAAAACAAGCATCAGAACACCAACTAGAGCCATGCCATTTTCCCTAGTCTATGGCACTGAAGTAGTACTACCTATTGAGGTCAAAATCCCATCTTTGCAAATATCTTTACAAGGTCTTGTTACTGATGAGCAGTACTGCATAGATAGGGTGAATTCTTTAGACCTACTTGATGAGCGCAAACAACAGGCGTTCGATCGTCTAAAAGTGTACCAAGCACGTATGTCCAAAGGCTACAAAAAGAAGGTCAAACCACAAAAATTTGAAGTGGGGGATCTTGTCTTAAAGGAGAATCCTAAGAACTAGCCCAACAGAGAACATAAAGGAAAATTTGAACCTAATTGGCTGGGACCTTATGTTATCACTGCTACTTTTGGGACTGGAGCTTATCAACTAGCTACACCTGAGGGAGATGTTCTTCCAGATCTTATCAATACTCTACATTTAAAGTGGTTATATGCTTGATGTTTGGCTAGCAGAGCTTATACAGTGAAATAGTTCTCAGAAAAAACCAAAAACATTCAAAATTTGATCCTAAAGAAATCCAAAAACAATGGAAAAGGTCCTGAAGAAAGGTATCCTTGGTGTAGACCTAGTAAATAGGAGCCTTGATACTCCAAAAACATTCAAAAAAGCAAAGCAAAAATAACAAAAAAAATTGAAAAATAGAAAAGTGCCTTGATGACAACCTGGTAAAATAGGCATCTTGGTAGAAAAAAGAAAGAAAAGATATTTCCAAGTGGTGAAAACCTGACAATCAGAAGGCACTTGCATTCTGCACTCCATCTATCAAAGCATTACTGATACTAAGCCTTCACAATTACACCTGTGCTAAAAATGCTGACTTCATTTCCTAAACAACTATCTTATCCTCGCTTGGGATTTGCCTGCATTTCTATCTTAGGATCAAGTCATTCTGCACTGAGGGCATCTTTTCCAGTATGATAGGTTGCATCTGCTAGGTCGTCATAGATGGTTTATGTCATGATACAATGCTTTCTGATACTTTCACTACCACTATTACTTTCACACAACAAATGTGACACAAACATTGCATTAACATGAACGGTGTTCTGAAGACCTACATGGGATTCCAAAAAGGAATAACGATGTACAAAGACATGGAACACCTATTTTCTTGAATTCCAACTTTTTGATTGTTGAATCTCTATGGCGCTTGAAAAATGAATCAATAGTATTTCTTAATACTACCTAAACACTGTTTGATCTTAGTTTGATTATGACTCTTTTATGTCCTGATGATGTCTTACCTAGGGGCATCTAAGCAGTTATGAATTCTATTTGATTGATGCACAATTGATGTTGTTATGCCTTCCGAGTTACTCCATGACGTCTGCGCAAAGACAAAGAGTCGCAAGGATAGGGGCATAACATTTTCTGCATGTGGTGATTGTTCCAAATGATCCTATAAATTTCACCTAACTTGGATGTTTATGGTAAGAGTTGCCACTATGGGTGGATAGCCACATATATCTCGATCTTCATTACGTATAAACTACAGTGAGTTTGGAACAATTTCCTTGTCTGTTTTCTAACTCAGATTCTCACTAAAGTATATGAAGCATAATGTACCCAAGGATATGAATTTTCAAGGTCATTGCGGGTCCAATATCTTGCCTTACACAAAATCTGATATAATAAAAGGAAGGTGACTATTTTGTTATCCTGGCTTCTATGCCTTGATACCTAAGTCTATTTCCAACATTTCAATAAAACATAGTATTCATACTTTCATAATATCAGTGGGTATTGGTGATTGTTGTACTATCAGGTGGTATCCATTCCGAAAAGTGCCGAGTGATGATAAAAAAGGCTACAATATCTAAAAATCAGTGACAAGTCCTAAGAGTCTGCATATAGTTGCATTTAGAGATTGCATGATTCATTTTCAAAGGAACAACATAACAAAAGCATTTGTGCTCAAAAATAATTTCTATTTTTCTTCTCCTAAAAACCAAGTTAAAATACATCCATTTACTATTACTGATATCAATATCGTTGCACATCATAGCATACATTTTGCATTCACAAAATAATACAGAGAGAAAATACCAAAAACAAAGCATTTGAGCATTTTATTTCTACATCCAAAGTGCATCTATACATTTTACATTGCATAAGAAAAACTCAAAAACATACATTTGCATATTCACATAGTATCATTTGAAACATACTTATATCAGTGATAAATCCAAAACAACATAAATGATGTCATCATCTAAATCTAACCCATCATATGATCAATATATAATTGCATGTGCAAATAAAGCAATCAAAGCAGAGAGAACTCATGAAATAGGTACAAAAATCAGAAACAGTTGCATTAGATATATATCTCAAAACATGATACAAAGATCAAAATATGGAAAACCAAATACGATTCCAGAAATACGGGATGCGACGCGGGTGCGATCCGGAATCCCAGATTCGACCGATCATTGCAAAGGCTCTACAAACTACAAAAATGCATAAAAAACAAATTTGCAAATTTCACAAGGTAGATTTGCGAGTACTTACCGGAGGCGGGTAATCGGTTGGGCGCTGATGTCGACGGCTGAGCTCAAAATGATGTTTATACATTGGGACCACCATCTTCTCTGCAGAGCTCTTAGAATTACTATGGGTAAAAGTGAAAATGAATAGTAAAATGGTAATTTTTGAGCTATATATTGGTCTTTTGAGCTATTTAGGGGTTCTGAAACTCCTCCCAGGCAACTAAAATTCTATTTATGTTCTCCTTTTGATCAATCGGGAACCAAATCAAAGGTACCTAAGGTGTTTTATGCAGTGTAGTAACATTTTTACGACAGCTCCTGAAAATGCAGATTTGCTACATTTGTTTTGAAAATCTATCAAATTGCACATCTCATCATAAATCTTGGTCTGACATCATTTTATCAGTCCCACCACTCATATTTTCACATGATTAACTTGGTTCTCATGTATTTACTCATAAACACGCCACCTTTTTCACTTCTTCTACTCCATTCTTTCTCGCCCTAACCGTTCCTACAAGTGATACATCATTTCAACTGAGGGATTTTATTCTTTTCCTTTGATTTCAGTCCCGAGGGGGCATGATCACACTATCATCAATCAAATTCTTGCTCAAAACAACATTAAAATGACTTTATTGTCAAACAAACTAAGGGCATGATAATTTCCTTGACTAAGTTGGAACTATTGGATAGAAAGCTTTGGTTCTCATAAGATGGATAGTTCTCATAAGCTGGATATCTTGTATTTCCTCATTTTAAAAGATTCTTATTAAAGCTCCTGGCAGCTTCATACTAACTTTTGGACGACAACAAAGTTTGAAATCAGTATTATCAATCTTTGGACAACAACCAAGTTCAAAATTAGTATCTTTAAAATCTTTTATTGATCTTTGGATAAAAACCAAGTTCAAAATCAATTCTATCAGTTTAGTTCGATCTTTCTGAAGTCAAAATCAAAAAATTTCTTTGAATCAATGCATTGCTTGCACATCAATTCAAAGAGGGGCAAATGTAACCACCTAGATTTGGTCTGCTCCGACTATAGACCCTATTTTCCCTAAGTGTGATCATACCCCCAATTATGTCACGACAATGTTACATTGGCATAATTCATTTTAGACCAGATTTAATATCCTAGGTGATTTTTATCACAAAATTATATTAACTACTATAGCCATACAATTCAAATCAATTCAAACCAATTAAAAAAATCAAATTTAAAACATGGCTATAGTATTTAATCATAAAGGAATTAAATAAAATCCTAAATCAATTGCTCACTTGCAAATGAACCCATTCCCCTAGCTTAATTAATTTAATTAAATTGGCTATAGTCCTATTGATTATTAAAAAGCAATAAAATGCTTAAATAATTAATATTCCTATTTTGAATGAATTAAATAAGTTTAATTCATTTCATTAATATTCCTCTAAACCCCTAACCTAACCCACTTCAACCACTTTGACTCTGGGTTCAAACCTATCCCAACCCATTCACCCCATGCTAATCTAATCCTAATCCTAATTCTATCCTAACCCACCTCCTAACGTTGTCACATTCCATTAGGGAGTGATTAAGGACCACCCACTTGAGAAAGTCAAGGAATCTCAAGATTCCTTTCCTCAAGTCCACTTTCTCAAGCCACCCTCTTACACCCTTCCCATGCTTCTTTAAGGCTCTCATTAATGCCTCATTAATGTAAATTCCTTAAGCCCATGTCTCCACCATGCTTATTGAATGCATTTGGCATTTATTGCTCTTACACACCATTAATGAGTTTTTCAACTCCATTAATGCACCTTGTCCCCCCTCTCTCTCCTCATTCTTCTATAAATAGAAGGTGTTTTTGAGCACAAATATGCCCATAACTCATATTGAAAATGCATTTTTATGCTGTTAGGATTCATATAGACTCATATTCCATTTAGTTTATCATGTTAATGCATTGTTATTATGTTCATTTTAAGAGATAAATATGCATGTTTCGTTATCATTTAGTTTGTTTTAACTCAAATCTTTCATGCTAAGTCGTATATGTCACTGATATTAGCATAATCTGAGGGCTATTATTTTTCTTATCATACTCTTCTTAGTTAGAAAGCAATAGGTCAATTTTAGTTGCTTTATATGATCATCTAACCATGTTTTCCACTAATGCAATGACCTATTGAAGTGTTGTGTCTCTCTTAACAGGTACAAAAATCACACACACATACAAGTCATCTAACAAAATCATTGAAAGTGCAAATGTGAAAATAGATGAATTTGCTGAAAAGAATGATAAAGAAAGCAAAAAGGAACCAGAGGACTACAACAGGTTTGTTTGTACAGAACCTGACACTCTACCCGAGCAACAGTTTGTTGCTCTCGAGCATCAGAATATTGCACCCAAGCATTAGGCTGCAATTATCGACAATCAGAAAAATCCTCAAGATGATGTTCTGAACAATGGAGATGAGAATGAAGGTGAAGAAGATGATCAAAATGATGAACACAGAGCTAAACTGAAACTTGCCAAGTATGTCAGAAGACATCATCCATAGAATCAAATCATAGGAGACAAGAAGGCTGGAACAAGAACAAGAAGTAAGTCACTTAACACCAAATGTTTATTTTGTGATTTTGAGCCTAAATCCATTAACAATGCACTTGAAAATGAAGAATGGGTCAGTGCTATAAATGAGGAAATAGATCAGATTGAGAAGAGAAATACATGGACACTAGTACTAAGACTAGATGACAAGAATGTCATCGGTACCAAATAGATATTCAGAAACAAGCTGAATGAGAATGGAGAAGTCACTAGAAACAAAGAAAGATTAGTATGCAAGCGATATGCATAAGAAGAAGGTATTGATTATGGAGAAACCTTTGCATCCGTTGCTAGACTATAAGGATTTAGAATCTTACTTGCTTATGTTGCATTTAAAGGATTCAAGGTATGCCAAATGGATGTCAAATCTGCACTCCTAAATGGAATATTAGAAGAAGAGGTATACATTGAACAATCGGAAGGTTTTGTTGATCCAGACAAGAGAAACATGGTATGTAGACTACACAAAGCCTTGTATGGATTTAAACAAGCACCGAGAGCCTAGTATGAAATAATTCACTCATATCTCATTAGCATAAAATTTGTTAGAACAAGTGAAAATAGCAATCTGTACTTAAAAGAAGATACCGATGGTAATATTCTGATTGCTGAAATTTTTGTTGATGATATAATTTTTGGGGGAAATGAATTGTTATGAAAATCCTTTGCTAATGAAATGAGAAAGGAATTTGAAATTTCTATGTTTGGGGAGATAAAATTCTTTCTTGGTCTACAGATTCTTCAACAAGATGCAAGCATATACATCACTTAGTCCAAATACATCAAGGAAGGGATGAAGATATTCAAGATGGAAGATGCCAAACCAGTTGGAACACCTATGGCTAGTGGATGTAAGCTGACAAAAGAAGACAAATCCAATGAGGTAAATCAGACCTTATATAGATCAATGATTGGAAAAATGATGTATGTTGTTCACACCAGACCAGATATAGCACACACAGTTGGAATAGTTGCAAGATTCTCTGCTAATCTCGGAGAATCCCATATGACTGTTGTCAAGAGAATTCTGAGATATTTGAAGAACACCAAGGATTATGGACTATGGTACAAAAAAGAAGGAAAATTTGAGCTACAAGTCTATACAGATGTTGATTGGGCTGGAAACATTGATGACCGAAAGAGCACAACTGGAGGAGCATTCTTCATGGGTGATAGACTTGTCACATGGATCAACAAGAAGCAAGGATGCATATCTCAGTCAACTGTAGAAGCAGAGTATTTGGCTGCTTTTGCAAATTGCTCCAATATTGCATGGATCAAACAATTGTTGGAAGGTATGAATATTAAGATCCTTGAACCAGTAATTATCTATTGTGATAATACCAGTGCAATTAACATTTCTAAGAATCCAGTCATGCATGCTAAGAATAAGCATATTGCTATCAAGTATCACTATCTAAGAGAACAAGTGCAAGCTAAGGAAGTGACACTAGAATATGTTCAATCAAAGGAACAATTAGCTGACATATTCACAAAGCCATTATGAAAGGATACATTTGAGTACCTGAGACAAAGACTAGGGGTCCAACCCTTGTCTATCGGTCAGTAATATGATTAGGAGGTTGCATCAGCCTATACCAAATTTGAAGATCAGTCATGTTGATGCAAACACTGAGATGGATAGCAACATATATATCTGTACATAGCAAGGTACATATCTGCACCAAAAACCAAAGACAATGAATTACTGATGGATAGGGAAATTCAAGGAATATATTATGCAAAGGGATGGAACATGATATAGATAATAAAACAAGGAGAAGTATTTTTTTTTGGCATTGTTGTCAAAGGGAGAGATGATCTCATTATCATACAAAGGGAGAGAATTATCTCATTATCATCAGGAAGAGATTTACATAATCAAAGGGAGAGATGATTCCATTATCATATAAAGGAAGAAATGATCTATCATAAGGGAAAGATTATATCATCATCCATGAAGAGAAGTTCCTGAGAATTAGAAGAGTTAATCAATATCGTAAGGGAGAGAAATTGATTACATATGAAATATCCATCTAAGGGAGAAAAGTAACAAAGGGAGAGAATACAGACAAAGAGAAAGATTGTTGTCAAAGGAAAAATAGATTATCAAGAAGAGGAAAAGTCAAGGCAGAGCACATATCAGAACAGAGACATCAGATGATACATCTATCCAAAGAAGGGATTGGAGATTGAAGACAACCACTCTGCATGAAACAAATCAAAGATATTTTTGAGCTTATCGAGAGCCAGACATTTGTAATAGTTACATTAGGAAAGATTGATGAAACTGTAGATTTCATAGTGTATTAGTGATAGTATAGTATGATAATGTAGTATGTTGCCATAAATGCCAAAGGGAGAGATTGATGACATGTAACTGATTGAATGTTTGAAGATGTTAAGTTGATCACCGAAATGCAGAAGGATAATGCAAGACATCAAATCAGTTAATGGATTGTATTTTCATTGATGTCAACTTGATATAATCTTATCAGTTATAATCAAAGTGTCAAAGACTTCAGAGAATCAAAGAGAAAAAGATTATTCTTTCAGTAATGCATAAAAGACAAGCATACACATTATGAATTCAAACACTGATGGTCAGTGGACACCGACGAATAGAGATCACCGAAAGTCAAGTCATAGTGATGCTCAAGCAAGAACACTGATGAGCATTACCGAAGAGCAGAATCACAAGAAGAACCGATGACTAGAAACATAGTGTAAATCGATGGAGAAGCCCGAGGAGAACTGGAGTGTTGACCAAAGCTATCAAAGAGTTAAACACCGAAATTAACTTGAGTTCATAAATGAAAAAATATCTAGCTGGTAGAGCTAAATATAGACTTAACTGGTAGTTATCTTTGTTTTCATCGACAAGATAAAGCCATAGATAAGTAAGGGACTTAAAGTTGTTTTGTCCAGTTGGAAAGAAGATCTTAGCAAGATGAAATGAGAGTTTTGCTTTAAATCTAATTGGAAAGAATTGTGGATCACGTAAGATCAAGAAAATCAAGAACCTAACAACGGTGATATCATGTCTATAAAGAGACAACTCAATTCATTGCAAATTGGTGTTGTGGGTGAATGAATGAAAAGAGGATGCTGAAGAGAAACTAATGAAGAGAAACTTCATACAGTCTTGATCAACAAGCTAAGGAAAGAGCTAAAGTTTTCTATGGACAACGAGCAATAGAGCACAACATCACCGAGTAGAATCACAGTGGAGCAAAGGTAGAAACTGAGATATATTGATCAGAATAGTTTTATGAGATTACAATAGATCTAAAAATATGCAAGTATAAGTTGTTTATGTGAACAAATTATATTGCTTCAGTTTAACCATTGATTCAGAAAGTCTCTTAACCGAGCGGGATTTAGAGGTCCTTTCTATATTGAGATACATCCCAAGGAGTATCAAAAATTTTGATCATGAAGATAGTATGAGATGCCAAATACCTATTGACAGGCCAAGTGAGTGTTTGATCAAGGAAGGTAGCATAGAGATGCTCGATATCAAGTGACAGACTAAACTTTTAAATCTTGTAACAAGGTCACACCTAATAGTGTGTTTGTAACCTTTAATAGGGTTGGCTCTTCACCGAGCTCACTTCAGAAGAGTGAAAATTTTGGTTTATCGATCCCAAGTGGCTTTTCCCTTAACAGGGTTTCCACATTAAAAATTCATGTGTTAATGTGTTTATGAGTCATTAATTTAGCATTTTGCATTACACTTAACTTAACTAGATTGATCGGTATACTCTAGATAATTTATTGTCTTTCAGTAAATTAACAGACTGCTATTCGGTAAACATACAGTAGAAGGTTTTACAAAGAATTTCGATTAGTAGTAATTTGATGAAATTATTTGGAGGCATTCATCTTATATGACTAAAGATAACTAGAGGCTTAATAGTGTGGTACTAAGTTTTGTTAGTAATAACTGAGAGGGGGGGTGAATCAGTGGCCTCAAAAATTTATCCTTTTAAACTTTAATCCACCAATCAATACACCTCAGATTATTAAGTCCCTACAAGATATATGCCTTTGAAATACTTGAAATAATTAACTGTCTATTGGTTTACCTTGTCTGTCCTTATTCTCCTTGATTACCGATAAGCAGTAAAACTTATTTACCGATACTCAGTAAATATGTAGAGTATACCAATCAATCTAGAAATGCATATGTGAAATGTAAAACAATAAAGTAATAAACCATACACACATAACACATGGATTTTAACGTGGAAACCCTGTTAAGG
>MU228196.1:2270259-2281118 GCA_018584345.1 Thuja plicata | reverse complement strand
TTTTTATACATAGGTTGTCACTTAGTATCTGACATCTATGCTACCATCCTTGAATCAGCCTTTAGACTGTCAATAGGCTTTATGCTAATCTTACTACCATCCTTGAATCAGCCTCCTTCTTAGACTGTCAATAGGCTTTAGGTAAGACCGATGCTACTATCATGAGTCAACCTTTTTGGTAATCTGTTAGGATATACCTCAATTATAGAAGATGGTTAAGTCCTGCTCTGTTAAGAGACTTAATGCTTCAATGGTTAAACTGAAACACAATGACCTATTTCTAATGCAACTTTGAATTGCAGATATTCAGATCTATTTACGTACAATACCTTTTTGATCAATTTATCAATTCAATTCCTTTGTACTTCACACTTTCTGCTCTATGATGTTGTGCCTCACTATTCGTCGGTGTCTGCAAAATTATTTAGCTCTCCCTTAGCTTGATTAATCAAGACTATATGAAGTTTATCCTTCATCAGTTTCTCTTCAGCATCTTCTTTCAATTCACTCCCCCGTGTATCTGATTGCCTCTGGAAATGAATTATGCTTGTCTCTTATATAGACATGATATTCCTTAATTCTTTATTCTTGATTCTTGGTGTGAAAAACAATCCAGCCAAATTGATTTATAGCTTTAACTCCTGATTTATCTCATAGTTATCTTCTTGCCAACTGTATAAATCTTTTTTAAATCAATTAATTAACTGTGGTCAAATAAAACAAATAAAACAACCAGTCAAGTCTATCCTTAAGCTCTGCCAGCTAGATATTTTATCATTTTCTGATCTCTATGTTCTGTCGGTCAATTCTATAGTTCATCGTCAGTGACAATTGCCAGTTCTGTCAGTGTAACTTCAGTTAGCTTTGGGATCTCCGTCCGTCGGGCATCATTGGATCTTGCTCGTCGGGCAACTCTATTTTTAGCTTGTCGATCATCCTGTGATTCTGCTTCATCGAGAAACATTGTCTTCTGCTCGTCGGGCATCACTGTGACTTTATCTCTGTCTTTATTGATGGTGTGCACTCCGTCGGTGTGGTCTGTCACCTAGTGAATACTTGAATTTTATGCATTGCTGAAAGCATAACCTCTATTCCATTGATTCTCTGAATTATTTGGCATTGTGTATATGAACATACAGATGATATCAAGTTGACATCAATGACAATACAAACCATTAACTGATTTAATGTCTTGCATCATCTTCCACTTAACATTGTCAAGCATTCAATGAGTTACATGTCATCAAGTTTTTGGGTTGATTATTGGAATGTTTTGAGGCCATTGATTCACCGCCCCTCTTAGTTATTACTAACAATTAAAACCAAGTTTCAATAAATGCTTATCTAACCTTTCATACTATGATCTAGGGGCTTATTGCAATCCATATAATTATTTATTCATCACAAAAATATTTCATCTTGATTAGTTACAGAAAATCCATCAGGATGCTCAACATAAACTTCCTCTTCCAACTCTCCATTCAAAAATGCAGACTTAACATGATCCATCTAATATACCTTAAAATTTTCATAAATAGCATATGCAAGAAAGATCCTAAAAAATTCAATTCTAGAAACAAGATAAACATTTTCCTCAAATTCAATACCTTCCATCTTTGAGTATCCCTTACAAACAAGTTTGGCTTTGTTCCGAACCACTTTACCTTCTTTATTCAATTTGTTTCTGAATACCCATTTAGTACCGACCACATTTTTGTCCTTAGGTCTGGGAACAATAATCCATATTTTTTTCTTTTCAATCTATTCCAAGACTTCTTCCATGGATTTGACCTGACTTTCATCTTTGCATGCTTCATCAACATCCTTAGGTTTAATATTAGAAATCAAGAAAATTTCATTTCTAGCAATTCTTCCTCTAGTCTGAACACCTTGATTCCTATCACCAATAATCTGATTTTCTAAATGATTTATCCTTACATAAATTGGAGTCTTCCGATTTGAATTTGTATTTGAGTATTATATTTCCATATCTTCCTCATTCTCATCTACCAAACCATTCTGATCCTGATTTTGATTTTGTGCTTGTATTACCTGATTATCTTCCTCATCATCTAATTCATAACTTCAAGATTTAACTTGTTTTTTGATAAATTTCATCCACTTTGACAATAGCACTCTCAATTATATTCCTCAGCCTATTTTTATAACTTTTGTATACTTTTATTTTTGTAGAATAACCAAGAAATATTGCTTCATCACACCTAAGATCAAATTTCCCTAAATATTTATCTCTCTTGATATAATATTTTCTTCCAAAAATTCTAAAGTATTTCACTATACAGGATATGACCATACCAAAGCTCATAAGGGGTCTTACCAATACCTTTCTTGATTTGAACTCGGTTCAATGTATAATTTGTAGTGCTAACCACTTCTCTCCAATAGATTTGTGTTACATTTCCTTCAATCATCATAGTCTTTGCAATGTCTAGTATAGTTCTATTTCTTCTTTCTGTGATACCATTTTTTTGTGGCGTCTGAGGAGAAATTTTTTTCCTCTTTATCCCATGCTCTTCAAAAAATGCATTGAATTCACTAGATGTAAACTCACCACCTCTGTCAGATCTCATACATTTCAGCTTCATAGTTGTCTGAGTCTCAACCATAGATTTGAAGGTCTTAAATTTATCAAATTCCTAAGGTATCTCCTTAAAAAATGTAACCCACATCATCCTTGAATAATCATTAATGAATAAAATGAAATACCTGTCTCCATAATAACTTCTAGTTGTAGCAAGGCCACATAAATCAGTATGCACCGAATATAACAATCCACTTGAAGAATAAGTATTGGTTTTGAAAGTAGATTTAGTTAGCTTACCCAACTAACATTTCTTACACATTGCAATAGCAGGATTGAAAAATTTACGTAAATCTCTTACTGCATTTGTAGTGGTTATCTTCACAATTTTATCAAATTTTACATGAAAAAATCTTTTGTATCATAACCAATTGTCATCAATCTTAGCAATCAGACATCTATTCTCTGCATTATTCAAATGAAATACATTACCTTTGGTCCTTGTACCTAATGAAATCTCAACTCCAGTGCTTCCAATGATCTTGCAAATTGCATCCTTGAATTGTAAATGATAACCAAGTTATCAGATAGTTGTCCAACACTCAAAGGATTATGCTTCAAACCTTTAACATATAATAAATCATCAGTGTTATTCTTACCATAAAGTGTAATGTAATCTCTGCCTCTGATCATACAAGGAGTATTGTCACAAAATTTGACAACACCACCATCATACTTCTCCAACTTTACAAATTTGCTTTATCTTCGGTCCTGTGACATGATCAACCGTTGTTAATAACCCATTCATTTTTCTCATCAACATGTGAAACCAAAGCTCTTTCCTCATTCAATAAACTAGGATTATCATCTTTGATAGCAATAAAAACAATCTCATCTTCACTCTTTTTAGATTCATCATTAGTTACACCTTCATCAATAGCATAATAGGACTTCTTTTGATATTTAGGCCTAGATTTCTTAGGTTTGTACTTAGGCTCTCTATCTGGACATCTTGAAGCAAAATGACCAATCTTACAACATGAAAAACATTTCAAAGGTAAATTTCCTTGATACTTACCAAATCCCTTAGGTAGTCTCTTTGCAATTAGGGCTTCAAGTTCTTCAAGCTTTCTTTCTTCTTCCTCAATCTCTTCACATTCCTTAGCATATGTAGATCCATACTTAGATGAAATTTCTCCTGGATTGTGTCTTTTATTATCCTTATAAATAGTATCTTTAAATGTAGATTCAATTTTAGGAAGGTTATCACCAAATTCTCTCATTTCAAACGTAGATAACTTACCAACCAATGCATCTCTTGTTATAGTTGCCACGATTCTAATATCTTCAATAGAAAAAAACTTGTGATTATAAGAAGGAGGCAACCCAATATTAGTATCTTAGAAAAAATTTCATCTTCCTCCAATATTCCACCAGCGCATCTAATTCCAAAAACAAGTTCAGTCACCTTCTACACAAAGGAATTAATGTTTTCATCTTCGCTCATCTTTAATGCTTCATATTTCACTTTCAAACTCTACAACTTAGCTTTCTTTACACATGCATATCCTTCATATAAATTCTCTAATTTCATCCATATTTGATGTGCAATCTCCAATTCCATGACATTTGTATATTCTACATTTGACAAGGCGCTAAAAATGCTTCCTTTTCTCTCATATTGTACTCAAATTGCTTCTTCTCATCAGAAGTGGAAGTAGAAAGATCATCATGGAGTGTAAGAATTCTTATTAACTTCCCAATAATCTTCTCCAATGCATATCAAGTGTGTAATCAATCATCCCTTCCATATGGAATAGTTAGTACCTTCAAATATCAGACTCTTCTTCTTAAAGGATGTCAACCCACGTCTCCTCAAGCAATCAAGCTTCCAAAAGAGGAATTAGCTCTAATACCAATTGTTAGGACCAAGGAAGCCCACACAAATAAGAAGTGGGTGTGATGAATCAGTTGTGTCCCAATAATCCAAAACTTATCTAACTTATTAACCTTAATCTCAAATTTGAATGATAAACATAAGTGTAAGATCACAATACACCAATCAACAGATAACGCCAAGATTTTTGACGTGGAAACCAAGTTAAGGGAAAAAACACAATGGGGATCAAACCCATGAGATGATGTACTTATTTAAAAGTACTATACTCTATTAGGAGTATAACAAGGGAAATGCACATGAATTCAAGCACATTTCCTAGAGCTCGCTGCTAAAAAAAAGAGGGCTACAACCCTGAGAAATACAATGAGGTCTACAAACCTGAATGGACTACAATCCAATATGGAAAACAATCCAAAAATTATGAACTGACTAATAGCATCTCTGATATCCCAATACAATTCCAATGAAGTACATCAAATATTCACCTCAATTGCAGATTCCACTCATACCTCTTCGTACAACACCTGACACACTCCCTCTATTTCACAATTGCAAATGATTACATCTTATTATACATTTCATCAACCTTGAAAAGATAAACAAGGTCGACATCACCTTAACACATCAATTACAAATATTTAATTAAATACAATACAATCTTTAATGCGGTCCAAAACATGTCAGACATTGTTATGATCCAAATATTCATCCTTAAACATGCTCTAGATCCATAAATCATGCCTTGATCCTTTACAACACGCTATACCATCATGTCATCCAAGAACAACAAGAAAACCAACACGCCACAAGAAAATCACTGAATCCAGTCACATAACCCAATGTGATCCAACAACATGAATAGGACACGATATAGAAACATCAACAAGCAACATGAAATTCCTTAACAATAAAAACATCTTTGTCTCAAAATTAACAATTATCTCTACACTATTCATCGGGAACACCAATCAGTAACCTCTATTACTTAAGAAGAATAGTTTTCCAGCATCCAAATCATGAACCACTCGAGTTCAGGACACACATCCATGTCCTAAACTCACCACCATGTTAGTAATAAAAAATATTTCATAACCGATCCATAAATTGCAACACTAACTCTTCCTGAACAACCAAAATACCAATCTCTGATAAATCAATCATGACTCACTCAAATAAACATAAAAACCTTTCTGATCCTCCTGTAGGTTATACTTTTCTTTTGACTACCTCTGTCGGTAGCTTGGTCTACTCTAGTTTGGCTGATGAACCTATGCGGAGGCAGGAAGAGGCGGCTAGAGCTGAAGAGGGTTGGGTAATTGTTAAAGGAAAAAAATTTAAGATGCCCTCCTCTAATGATATGACTCTTTGTTCCCATCAGAAGGGTGCTAAAGAGAAACACTAGTCTTGGTTTTGTCTTTAGCGTGGGTTTTCCTGAAGGTTGTTTCATGCTTTGTTTCATTTTGGTTGTGGGAGCCTGTTGTAAAACCCTCACTGTGGTCTAGATCTATTTTGTTTAAGAGGGATTTTTTGAATATCTTTTGAGAAAACTTTGTACAGGGTTTCAGGGTCCCTTCAAAACCTGTATTTACCTTAATCAAAAACATAAAAACCTCTATAAATTAATGTAGGTCAACTACAAACATCACTGACACCATCTTTACCTTTAGAACATCAGATCTTCAATACAATAGTCATACCAAACTAATTGTCTCAATGAACATACCATGAACACTATCATAAACAATAGAAATATGTTGACATCAATGACAAAACATCAATATTAACACATATATGCATGATAGTCCAACAATATCCAACAAATATATGGTCGTTGTATACTGTAGGTTTTCAAAACACACATTAGTGTCAATAAAAATTTAATAAAAAATAAAAAACACAAAAATATTGTAATCAATCTTTAGTGTCTTAGACATCTTTTCTCAAAAATATTTACGAAAAAAGCTTCATTTATGTCAAATTATGGCGGCCTTACATGTGCATGGTATGGTCATGAAACAAACATTTTTTAAAAGTGGTATTTATATATGCATCTAGTGACAACCAATTTGTACCATGAGGGTATGTAATAAATTACATATTTAAAAAAGTAGACTCAAAGTACTACATTTTATATTATTGAAGTTTTTTTAGAGTCAATCTTTAAGTGTCCCCAAATTTTTAAATCAATTAGAACAAAATTTGAAAACCAAGACAAACACTTCCCTTTTTATGCACTTTTAGGGACTCAAGTTCTTGCAACCACCCTTTGTCCACAATGATAATTGGAAATGTTTCACCTTCTTTGTTGATATCTCTGAAGGTTTTGATTATAGACATATTTGGAAATGCTTCACCCTCTTTATTGATATATTTGAAGGTTTTAATTGGAAAGAACTTTGGAAATGCTTCACCTTATCTATTGATGTCTATGAAGATTTCAATCACAAAGATATTTGGAAATGCTTCACTTTCTTTATTGATATCTTTGAAATTTTTGATTGCAAAGATGTTTGTAAATGCTTCATCTTCGTTATGGATATAACCATGAAAGACATATATTATTGTGAATAATGATAGACAAAAGTAATCTAGGGAGTTCAAAATAAGGATAAAATTATATATTGTAAAGGCAATAACATTAAATATTCTTCATATATATACATTGGTTGTTAACAAACCTATTTGTAATAGGTGGCCCCATCACCTAGTTAAGTTGTGTGATAAAAAAAGTACGCTACATTTTTCATGTATAAACATGTTTGTTGGAAGAGACACATCTCTCCATACATGCACCTATTCAAGGATCTATGGATCCATCTATTTTCAATACAAAAAAAAAATTATGCTTATCTAATTCTTCTACAATGACTACATGCTGGAAATGGAAGCTTAGACAAGATGATATTTGAGAAGATGAAAAATATGATGGAATGAGTCCACAAATACAAACAATTGAGGGACATGGGCACAAGATTGGAGTATCTTCATGAAGAGTGGGAGAAAAGGGTAGCGCATAGAGACATACAATCTAGTAACATTTTTTTTGGATTTTGAACAAATTAGGAGCTAGGGGACTTCAGGATTTCTCAACTATACGAGCATACATGTCACCTACAAACAATTTATGTATTGGGTACACCTGTGTAATTTTCACTAGAGCTTTTACACACAAGAAATACCACTCTTAGCATAGATGCCTATAGCTTTGGTATTCTAACGTTTGAGGTCACCTATAGAAGGAGGAATATGGATCCCTCTCTCAATGCTTCATAGGTGGTAATGTAGGAATGGGTGAGAGAATTGCATGTCAAAGACATGCTCATGGATATAGCTGACCATAGTCTTGATGGTGAATTTATTGAAGATGGATGGATAAAGTGCATAAATTAAGACTATTGTGCTACAATTCTCAATTGTATATGAGACCTATTATTAGACAAGTATTGTAGACAATTGAAAGGGAAGCTTCTCTTCTCGCTTTACATCCAATATGAGATGAACAAAGATAAATTCATATCCAAGTATAGATGTATATTTTTGCATTGACTTCCAACTCTCTAAAATTTCAAGACTACAAAGTCGAAACAACTTACCTTTTCTTAATTTTTTGATCTCCTTTACTTAAGATTACCTTCTCAAATTATAATGGGAATAATTGGAATAGGAACATGTACAATTTAGTATTGGATTTAGTGTAATCTTATTGATTGGATGATTGCTTACTCCCCAAGCTACCATCATCTATTATATACTTTCTTGATGATGGAAAGGTAGTTTGTATTTTTAGATGATTGGAATTTTCCTTGTAGACGCCTATTTGATACTTGTATTTAGTAACTTTATGATCAAATGGGCATCCTGCGCTTCTAGATAAATGCAAATCAAGTATTTTCATTTTAAATCATCTCTCCTATATTGTTAGTACTCACATTTTGGTGTATAATGTGTATTATAATAATTATTGTATTTAATGAGTTTGGTCATATATAAGGTCAATTTTTTTTTATATATTTACGAAAATAGAAGATGATTTTGATTTATTTATTTATAAATAAAAAATGGTATATTCAAATGTAGTAATAAATTTTTGAATTTTAGACTTTTAATTGAAAATCTCAAATTTAAAATATTATATAATCTTAAAATAAAAAATAAAAAGTAGAGGATACATCTCAAAATTATATCTTATATTTGAATTACCATAAGTAAATCTGGATCTTTCTATAAGTTGTTTAATAACTTTAATAGAATTAAATAAATAAATAATTATTATATAATTTCTTAATAAGTGATGACAAAAAGACTAAATTTTGTAAGAAAATAAATTATTTTAAAATACAAATGATCCAATAAATGATTCGGTTTAATATCAAATCATTTTTAAAGGGAGAGACATTTAAAGATTATAAAGGACAACCCAAACTACTTAAGAATTAAATAACTATATCATTTATAAGAAAAAAAACGCTTAGACAAAACTTCTTAGGATGAGTGACCTCTCAAAAGGCCCAATGCTAACCTCTTGTGAGCATCACCTAGGTGCAATGAGTACTAAGTGTATCATTCATTCTCATGAGATGGGTTCTAGTAAACCACTACTCATGAAACACAGGTCAAAGAGTTTGACTCAAAACTACACACTTAAATAATGACATCAATATCATTTAATATTTTTAATCATGAAATGAACAATTAGAAGAAAGCATTCCAATAACTTAAAGCTCTACTAAAAATGTCTTATAACTCATTTCAATTTATTTATATAACAATAAATAATACCAAATGGTTTACAACTTTTGCCAACACACACACATATATTTTTGGGTGTAAGAATTATTTCTACTTCTTTCTTTTTCTGCGTAAAAAAATTGTATTACATAAAAAGCAACGGCTATATTTGTATTGCGTAAACTATATTTGTTTGTTTGAGTGACCAGTTAAAGCCATCTTGGGAGTCACTGTCCATGTATTGTATCTGTATTTTTTGTTTCTTCTCATCAAATTTATGGCAGAATGTGATTTGTGATTAAACCATTTTTTCGCAAAAGATTTGGTGTTAAAATTTGGGTGTAAAAATTGGAAGTTCGTATTTCTGGTCTAGAGGAGTTTTCAAATCCCGAGTGCAACAATTGGACACCTCTTTTTAGCTTTTTACTTGGGGTTTTAGATTTTCGGGTATGTTTCTCAACTATTTTTCGGGTAATTGTCTTCTGCAATTTCGGTTTCCTGGCGTTATTTGTCATTGTTTGTTTCAGCTATTTGTATTTGCAGAGCGACACTATAAAAAATGTTAGATTAAAGATTTGATTAATTCTTTTCCCTTGCAATTTATGCGAGAGATGCGAAATTCTAGGTGTTAGATACTAGATAGGTAAATTGTGATCATTTAGTGCTATTATTTTTAGTATCTAAAGTTGACATACTAGTTTTGAAATCTAAAGTTGCCCATGTCATAACTTATGATGTGCCCTAACCGTGGTAGGGTTTTGAAGAAAATAGAAAGTTTGTGTTTATTACACCATTGGTGCCTATACTCCACATCACATTGGAGTTATGAAATCTAATGTTGTACATATAACAACTTCTCATCATGTTAGGGTTTTGAAGAAAATTGAATTTATTATTCGTTTGGCCAAGTGGTGACTATATCCCTTGCTATTTCCACAATTTTAAAAGTTTATCATGTGGCATACCCTAACCATGGGACCTTTTTGGAAAATTGAAGTGTTTATATGGCCGGTAGAGCCTCTACCTACCTATTTTGCCAAAATCCTTGATGAAAAGTGGCAACACACCCCTCCCACTTAGGGTTGCTATCACCCACATGGCTCTGCAAATTTAATGTACCTTAATCCATTTTTAATTGCTTCATTCCCTTTCACTTTTTCATTCGGCCCCTCCATAATCACTTTGTTAACATTCACACCCTATCCTAAATACCTTTTAGTTGATCTTTTCTTGTGTGTTTATGCAAACCTTGTCTGCCTTTTCAAACCATTGTGTTTCCCTGAGGAGGAGGATTTAATGTGGTCACATTAATTGAGGGAATTTGAAATCATGTACAATTATTGCTAAATTTTATTGTGGTTTAATTGAGTTAGTGCCTAGTACGATAAAGATGAAAGATGTGATAACATAAGTGCCCGTTTGGCAGCAGGAATTGGACCGAAATTGGCATTATCTAATTCTGGATAATGCCAAATTTCATGTTTGGGTCCTTGGAAAAAAATGGAATTGGAATTCTGAAATTCTCATTTTGCCCCCAAAATGGGAATATCATCTTCTACCTAAATAGGTGGAATTGGAATTTCAAATTCCAATTCCAATTTTTACAAAAGCAAATTTAATATTTCGTGGGATCCGTGACTATAAAGATGTATATTGTATTGCTACAAGGATGTATATGTGTGTGTGTGT
>MU228196.1:2226394-2269647 GCA_018584345.1 Thuja plicata | reverse complement strand
ACACACATGTATGTATGTATATATACACATGTGTGCATGTGTGTATATATACACACCATATTCAAAGAAATTAAAAAATAAAGAATTAAAATTCCTTATGCATCTTCTCATTCATCTTCCGAGTGAATCAAACGGGTCAGACCATATTCCGAATTTCATTTTGAGGATAAGCATCTTCCTGAATATGTAGCATCTTCCTGAATTGACCATATCCAGGATATAGTATTCCAATGCTTTTCTTGGCATATGCATCCTATTGGAATATTACACAAGTTAAAAAAGTTCTCATCGATACGAAGGTTGAGAGGTATGAAATATTTTAGAAAATATTTTCTTTCGACAGTGATGCCCAACATAACAAAATAGAGTACTCATTACAAATGTAAATTACATGGCATTTTCAAAGCATATTTCTTTGCTTTTCTTTGCAAAAAGGAAAAACCAGACATATGCAATTGAATTAAAGTCAACTAGATCCAAACTTTGGGAGATTTTTAGCAGGATGCAGTAAAAGTGGCAAAAATTAACTATGTTAACCTCATAAGACTATAGCTTGGAATAGGAGTTATATCAACAAACTACTATTCTTATCTTATTGGCAATAGAAAGTAGCTTTGATAAAAAGATTTACGTATGGCAAACATAAGCTTATTTAGATATCTTTCTGGTATTTATTATTGAATAACACTTCTTAACAAAATACACAGAACAAAAAATCTATTAGTAATGAAGGCTTAGGAGCTCAAATAATGCTATTGGCAGCTTAGCATGTATTTGCAGCCATAATTAAGATAGGAAAAACAACATAAGAAAGAGTTGTCAAAGGGTCGGGCTTTATAACAAGCTCACACATAAGGAGAGAATTATTGTATGATAGGGAGATCTCCACACCTTTTGCTACTACTCCTTTCTCTAGGACTTTGAAGCACATTTATGCAACTCTTGCATATTCAACTATTAAGGTGAATGTAATGAAACCAAGGGGAAAAAAAAGGAAGGCTAAGAATTTGGCTTTAAACTTTAATACAAATCTGCTTAATTTATAGACTTGAGAGGAGGTAAATGATGCTATTGGAAAATTTTTCTTTATTAAAATTTCATTTTGAATTGTTTTATCTCCTCATTTGAAGGTGGTCTTCACCAGGAAATTGCAAAGCACAATCATCTTATGTGCCTCCTAGCAAAACCAAATAAGGAACCATTGCCTTGGAAAGAATATTCAAAGGTTTATTCACTAATTGAGCAGATGGTCATATTGGTGATACATGTATCCTATATCATCATCCGTGGGTAGATAAACATTCACCGCCAACTCATTAATGTTATAGTCACATGTAAAGAAAGGCCCTTAACTTCTTAGGATTGTTGATCATCCAGAAACCAAAAGAATGTTGACTCGTGGTTCCAAATTTTAATAGATGTTATTGATAAGGTAGGCCTTCTAGGGTAGTGTAGGTGATTACAAATGCAACATTTCTATGCTAAGCAGTAGGGGATTTAATTGAAGCTGACTTAATACACATCTATTGGACCCAAGTGTGCATCTGAAGAATAATGAACATAATGAATATTTGAAAAAAAAAAAGTGTAGTTCACAAGCTAGATTGAATTCTACAATCTGCTTCAAGGTTAATCTGCAATAGTCCATGTTCCTAATCTCAACCTCTTTGTCATGTCAATCCATATGTCCTCAAGGCAATGAATGTGTAGACAATTTCTTTTCATTTTGTCATTCATGCCCCAGTAATCAAAGTAGTTTCTAGACATGAACTTCTTGAGAGTAATTTCTTGAAGTTCAGCCTCCATGCATTTAGCCTTAGGAACAGTAGTCAAGGCATATCCCCCAATCTGAAGTGGGTTCTGTGAAGAGATACCAACTCCACGCCTATGTAGTGTAGGCTGATAGGCTTGGACAACCATGACATGTCTTGCAAGATCCATAAGGATGATCCGTTCAGTAGGATGATACCGAGGAAGTGTATAAGGCTCACCCCAAAATAGCCAACCCTCATGTAAGTGAAAGTTGGAAACTAAAGAAACAAGCAACCAGTTCACCTTCTTCCATGCTTCATCAGACACTCGCCTCTTTGGAAGTGTTTTTTCAAAGAGACACATGCAATATACCCAAACAAGGCATCTTGCACTCTCCTGTAATGTACCCAGCTTGGTCTTAGTGTCAACTTCTCATAATACTCCCAGACTGGGTACCAATGATCTATCTCCCTTAGTTGAATGTCCAGAAAAAGATCCCAAGGAAGTTGCAATGTAAACCAAGTATGAATTCATGTAAAATGTGAGAGTGTCAGGGACCTGGACTAGCTTCTCACAAAGTGTATCACTAATTATTTCACCCCAGAAGATCTTCTGCTAGGACCTCACAATCAAAGAGATGAATTTGTACATCCAAGGTCGAAGACATTGGACTCATTAAGGCCCATAATCTTGCTGAGTAAGGTGATCAAATCATTGATCTCCTCATAAAATTTTGACATGTGGACAGTCTTTGGCCATCTAGATAAGCAAACTCTCTTATTCACCAACCAGTTTTCATTGATGTATTTTATGCAATCATGTTTCCCCTCATTCCACCTATCCAGAGAGTTTTTCCTTGTCATGCCAATACAAACTGCAGTATGTTGGACTTTGAAGATTCTGTGAATAGTATTAGGATCAAGACTGATAATGGTGTTTCCATCCTCATCCCTAATGGTGAGATAGAACTCTGGTATTTATCATACCGATATTTCATTTTCTTCTTGCCTTTCAGAGAGACTGGCTCTTCTGACATAACAAGCACACCTGTGGATGAAGCTACAACATGAAAATCCCATAATGTGAGAACATCTTCATTAGACACAAATGAATCCATAAGAGACTTTTTAAGGTTAAATCTTTGTAGATCTGAAAGCATATGTGTATTGGATATGAATGGAAGGCCTTTGAGAAATTGGAAACAAAGAAAAATGGATGAAATCAACTTTTTAAATAAGAGAGAAGTTGGAAAATGAGGTTTTTCAGGAGCACTGTAGGTAGATAGAATGCAAGCATTTGGCATGGAAATGAGATGCAAAGTGTATATATACAAGTGGGAAGAACTTTTTCTCGCAAGTGGGGTTTTTAATTCCGTTACAAGTCATTTGGAAGGTTTTTGTTGCGTGTAAACTGGTTTTTAAAGCCTACTTGCAAGTTGGAAAGAGACTTTAAAAGCGTTTGGAAAACACTTGTAAGTGGGGTTTTTAATTCCCATTACAAGTAGAGGAGAAAAAATTAGCTCTTTCTGCAAGATAAAATTACAAACGGGGTCTCAGTAACCTCGGTATGTTAATAACAGTATGTCAACTGAGGATTCTTATACACTTCCTCAATATCCTACTAATCGGATCATCCTTATGGAGCTTGCATGACAGCTCATGGTTTTCCAAGCCTATCAGTCTACATTGCACAGGCCTGGAGTTGGTATCTCTTCACAAAACCCACTTCAGATTGGGGGATATTCCTTGACTATTGTTCATATGGAAAAATGCATGGAGACTGAACTTCAAGAAATTACTCTCAAGAAGTTCATGTCTAGAAGCTACTTTGATTATCGGGGCATGAATGACAAAATGAAAAGAAACTTTATGTACACATTCATTGCCTTGAGGACATTTGGATTGACATGCGCACAGAAGTGGAGATCAGGAAGATGGACTATTGTAGACTAACCCTGAAGCAGAACGTAGAATTTAATCTAGCTCAGATTTCCAATGGTGTTGAGGACAATGATGACATCCTAGATCATGAGTACGATAAGCATCAAGTTGAGAGCCTTCCTATGTTTTTGGTTTCATGGTCATTGAAAGAAAGCACATTTATCTGGGATAGGTTTCAGCCTATCTTAGCCAACACAAATATATGGTTAAAGAAGAGAGGTCTTAAGTGTATGAAGATCAAGTAGGTGAAGGACTTTGACACTACTGGTCCAGTTGGGCTAAAATCAAAAATTAGGGGGAAAGCTAAGGATGGTGCTTAGGCATCAAAGATTGCAAGTATTCCAAAGCTCACAATCAAAGGAGGTAAGGATGCAATTAAAATATCTAAAATGGTTGTTGCAGCAGATAAGGAAGTGGTAGAACCTGAGAGAATTCATTTGATAGATAGTGAAGATGAGCTACAAGAGGTTTCTATTCTTGAGATATTTTGTGCAGTAGATGTAGAAGTGATGCCTACTATTCCAGAATCAGTACCAGTGTCTAATGAAGCTCCCATGTCTCCACTTGACACTGATGTAGATTCTTTCTCTACTGTGCACATTCCTCCAGTAGTTCTTCCAGTGAATGCGTCAGTGATGCCTATTTCCTCTGATGTCCCTGCATTCACCTCAGAGGAGCACTATGGTAGTTTGGAGAATGTGTTTGATGCATACTCCTCTTTTCCCAATCTATCAGACGTATCTATGACTCTCCTTGATACTTTGGTTGCACAATTTGATCATTTTATGGATGAGGCTTCATGGAGCAATCAGATATTTGTGGCTATTCAGATTGAAACACCATCCATAGTTGCAATGGTTGTACAATCAGGATCAATGCCTATTGTGGCTATCACTTCTCAGGATGATTCTTTCAGCCTACCTTCGTGGCTCAACTCAATTACTCAGAAGAGAATGAAGCAGGAAGCTCCACCAGAGGAATTTGACTTCGAGCAACTTAACAAGACAAAGCCTCTGAAGAGAAAGAGAGCAAAAAAAGTTTCAAAGATCATGGTTGATCAAAAGAAAGCTAAGTATGCTGAAATTATGGAACCTTCGATAGACAAACCATAGGAGGAACTTCAGGTTTCTGACTACAAGTTCACTAAAGTGGAACTTGGTAAGCAGACACAGGTTGGTTACCAACAGGATGCACAACATGCAATATAGAATTGCTTTCCAAAAAGAATGATCAACTCTGGGCGAAGAAAATCATCTCAAAGAGGAAAATGCTTGTCTGCTTGAAGTAATTCAAAAAATAACTAATACTTCACAACACCTTGATCCCATTTCTTCTTCTCTTCCAGAAGAGTCAATTCAGTATACAAAAGAGGTTGAGTGTAAAGCCAAAGAAATAGACAATTGGGGCAGCCAGATGGAATCATAGAGTGTGCAAGTAACCAAGGATGCATTCAGGGTGTTAAGACACTCTAGGGAGACTGTTACCAAGTTGAATAAAGTCCTCAAATCATTATACCAATACCTGAATGTTTTGGAGGATTTGAGCATCTAGAGAAGTATGTTAGATATTGACTTAGACACATTATGTGAATACAAAGTCATTTCCTCTCATGAGGTGTATTCAAAGTACCTAGAGTTGATGGTCAACAAAATGTAGGTCATTGCGGGATTGGTGATAGATGTGAGCACATACAAGGAACAAGAGCTCATGATTCATGATGGTTTTGGAGAGGTAGCATGCCAAATAGTAGCTAAGAATAGTGAGATGATTTCAGAGGATATTGCCATATCAGAGCTTGTAAAAGTGATTCACGTAGAGCTTGGGGCAGATGACTTTAGTCTCAGTTACATGAGTAAATTGACAAGGTACAAAGTTTTATTAGATTGTCTTCAAAAATGCATTATAGGGTATAGCAAGACAGTTTCCAAGAGTGTGAATACATTCCTCAAAATGATTTTTGTTGCATGACACACGGGTGTACCAGACCCCGTAGCTGTGCATGAGTCCATTAGCAAGTTTGAGGCCTTTTTTAATGCCCTCTGAAGATGATGCATAAGTGTCGCATACACTTATTCATTTTTCTATGTTTTCTAGATAAGTGTTTTTTATTGATAGATTGCATGTAGGTTGAAGGCAAGTTGTAATTACAGGGGAACTTTCACCTATACAGTGACTACATGTAACCAGATTCCAAGTGCATTAAGACCTATAATCTTGAATAAGTCAAAGTAGGTTTTTGAATAAGTCAAAGATTGTTAAGGGTTCCCCCTTCTTTCTCCATCTTTTTCTCTCTCCTTTCCTATATAAAGGTGTGGTTTCATTGTAAATAATCTTTTGGTTTTTATGCAAGAAAGCTATGCAAAAATTGCTTATGACTTGAAAACTTTGTGTTTCATGATACAAAATTTATAAAGTGAATAAAAGAGCAAGTTTTCTCAAATTTTGTGTTGTGCGCTTGAGGTTGATTTGTGTATTCTTATGTTGCATAAGTTAATTTATCTTTGATTCATCCAATGGTTTATCTTTCATAATCTCTTGAGCGTTCAATTTGAGTTTCTTGAAGACTTTGTGTTGCAGAAGAGAAAATTGATAGAAGTTGATAGTGGCTCTAAATACTTAAGGCTGCAAGACTTTGTGCTTCAGTGTTAAGTACTTTCATATAATTTAGTGAGCATTCGGTAAGAGACTTTGTGCCTTACCATTTATTCAAGTTATTAAATCTTCATTCGGGATAAGTGCAGAAGACTTTGGGTTTCTTCAACTGTTCCACCCATATAAAGTAGATTGGTGTCTTATGTGTTGTTCTTACATCAACTCACAAGCCATTGATATATCGTAGCAATCGGTACTTTTTGTTGAAGTTTTAGTGTTGTTCAAAAGTTGTTTGTATAAATCATTCTTGAAAGAAGAGGAATAGATTAAGGAAACCACCCTATTTTTAATTTCCAGTTAAGTCCTTGTTGGAGCCGCCTATAGTAATAAGGGAGCCTCCCCTATTGCTGAGAGGAGAGAGTAATCTCATGTAACATTGTCTAAAGTTTCAGTTTTGCAAGTTGTGGTCATAGTGACTTACAAAACTTTTAGCCAACAAGTTGCAGACCATTCTGAGGCAATTTTGGGCACAGTTACTATTTATAGTAAGTCATCTTGAGCATGATTGGACCTCTAGTGGCAGTGACATGTTGATGGTAAATGTTCAATATTGACAGGAGGATTTATTCATCATTAATATAATTTATTGTGCATTAATAAAGTTATTTTATAAGTTAAATTTAAATGTTTAACTTTATTAATGCATAGTCTATATAGTTTGTGAGAAATTTCAAATATTTAAATTAAATTGTCCCCTTTATTTTATAACACATCGGAGACATAAGTTGTAAAAAGGGTGTTATATCTATTTATCCCACATTGTGAAAATGAGTGTGTGAGCTCTTGTGATAGCATTATAAAATAGATTTAAGAGCTCTCTTCGGCATGCTTGAAAGATATATGAAGGTGATGAAAGATATATGAAATTCATCGACTTGGAGGATGAAATCCCTCTCCGCTGACTTTATGAGCTGCATATCGTAAATATATTATTGCTACAATTATAAATCAGATTACAAGCATTTGTTTGTTGAAGAATTCATTTGCTGTTATTTTTCATCTTTTCTGATTGTTTCCAGGCATGTATTACCTGTGAGTTCATTAATTATAACTCCTAGATTTTCTGGTTATTTTTTGTTTTAGATAATAAGGGTTATTTAATGAACTGGATTGTCATTAATTTGTGAAAATTATGAGTATTCAAGATGGTATAAAAATCTAGAATTTTCAGTTGTGTATTTTCAATGCAATTTCATATTTGAGTTGGAAAATTATTATTGCAATATCTTCTATTTTGCTGCATTATATTGTTGTATCGAACATTACAAATACATCAAAAAACATCAATTGCGGCATACCAAACCATAAAAAATCAAACATGAACTCAAATCAGCAAGCTCAAACATTGTTTGCTAAGTGTTTGACGAAATGTCAAGGTGCACTATTAAATCACAAAATACACTAATGCATATGCAACCTCTCCAACTCTCTTTGTTATTTTATAAGGCTCATAGAATCTTGGTTGAAGTTTTTTTGCACCTCCCTTCTTTAATGTGGACTACATATACGGTTGCAATATGAGATATACTAGATCGCCTTCTTCAAAGGTCCTCTCAGTCCTTTTTTTATCTGCATAAATTTTATGTTGGTTCTGAGCAATTTGAAGGTTATCCTCAAGGGTTCTTAGTACATCTTGGCATTCTTCAATCCATTCTCTAGATTTTGGCACCTTACTTTCTTCTAAGGGATCGAGGGTCATACCCATAAAATGCTTTAAAGGGTGTCATGCCAATAGACATGTGGTGTGTTGCGTTATATCAATATTCCCCTAAACGCAACCACTTGACCCATGATTTCCATTGCTGATGATATAATTACATAAGTATCCTTCTATCCATTTATTTACAATCTTGGTTTGCCTATCCTTCTAGGGGTTGTAATTAGTGCTTGGAGTTAATTTTGTGCCAGCCAATTTAAATAATTTTGTCTAAAAAATGCTCATAAAATGGTTGTCTCGGTCACTAACTATAGTCCATGGTAGGCCATGTAGCCTAAAAATTTCTTTGAAGAACAATTCAGCCACTTGGGAAGCATTAAACTCAAAGGTGATAACAAAGAAGTGAGCATATTTAGTTAGACAATCTACTATTATGAAAATGCAATCCTTTCCTTGTGCCTTTGGAAGTCCGGTGATAAAATCCATTGATATCCCTTCCCATTTTTGTTTGGGTATGTGTAAGGTTTGTAATAAGCTTGCTGGAAAAGAGTGTTCATATGTATTTTGTTGAAATGTAGGACATCTTTTGATGTATTGTAAAACATCATCCTTCAATCCCTTCTATGAACCCTTTCTCTTATCTGCTTGTATTTTTTGAAGTATCCTGGATGTCTGGCCATGGGGCTATCATGTGAGTTTTTTTTAAATTTTCTCCTTATGTTTAGATATAGGCACCAAGTAAATTTGATCCTTGTAGGAGATGATCTCATCCATGAATTTATGTTGGTTGTCTTGATTCTCTACTTCTATCAATGTGTTGGTGTGAGGATTCTTTGAGTACTCTGCAAATAGATGTGCCTTTCAATCATTGGATATGGATGATAATGAGAAAATGGTTGGTTTCCTTAACAATGCATCAGCTATGACATACCTTTTCCTTTGATGTATTCTATATCAAAGTTGTAAGCTTGAACCTTACTAATCCATTTTTTTTTCTCTTTCATTAAGATCTTTTTGGTTTGTCCTTATTGTGAATCTACCTCCTATGAGGTATTGCCTAAACTTGTCTAGTGCATGCATTATAGCTAACATTTCTTTGTCATATGTTTAATATAGTTTCTCATTCTCTTTTAATTTTCTGCTTTCAAACTCTATGGGGTGCTCTTGTTGCATTAGGAATACCCCATTACCATCTCTGAATGTATCACATTCAAGTATGAATGGTTGGTTGAAATATGGCAAGGCTAGGACCGAACATTGACTCATTTTCTCTTTAAGTTTGTTAAATGATTTTTGTGCCTCTTTTATCCATTTGAAAAATCCCTTTGTTAAGTTTGTCAAGGGGACCCCTATGTGGGAGAACCCTTTAACAAATCTTCTGTAATAACTACACAACTCATAAAAACCTCTTAGGTTGGATAGGGTTTTTGGTGGTGGCCAATCCAAAATGGCTTGTATTATTTATTGATGAACTTGCACTCCTTTATTTATAACATGTTCTAGATATAGTATTCCATTCATTCCAAATTTGCATTTCAACTTATTTGCAAATAGGGATTGTGCCTCCATTATCCCAAGGACTTTGTTCAAATGCCTCAAATGTTCTTCCCATGTTTTACTATAAATGAGGATATCATCAAAGAAAACTAGCAGAAATTTCCATAATTGTTTGTTGAATATGTAGTTCATGCACGATTGGAAGGTTATGCGTGCATTTGTGAGACCAAATGACATAACAAGTAATTTATAATGACCATAATGACATCAAAAGGTTGTTTTATGAACCTCTTGTTCCCTTACGCTTATTTGGTGATAACTGGATCTTAAGTCAATTTTTGAAAAATAGAAGACCCCATGTAATTCATCCAATAACTCATAAATCCTGGGTATTGGGGAGTGATTTTTTATTGTCTTCTTATTGATGGCTCTATAATCAATACTCATTCTTAAAATCCCATCTTTTTTCCTAACTAACACTATGGATGATGCGAATGGACTTGAACTTGGGCTTATATGCCCCATATCCAACAACTCTTTGATGGTTTTTTCTATCTCATCTTTGAATCTCTTTGGATGTCTATAAGGTGTAGCGATGATTGGATTCACCCCTTCTTCTAATTCAATGGTGTGTTTGAATCCTCTATGTGTACGTCTCCCTGGTGTTATTTCACTGAAGACTAGGTTGTGCTTGTCTAGAATAGATTATATTTCGTCATCATGGTAATATTGTGACTTCCTACCTCCCCCCTCAAGTGTCATCAAGCACTGAGTTGCCCATTCAATGTCTCCCTTTCTGAAAATTCTCTCCATCTTTTAGGTTGTTACCACCTTAGGGCTTCCATCTGAGATTTCGTGAAATGTGATCTTTTTCCCATTTTCTTTAAATTTAAAATTCCATGGTTTGAAAATTTTAGGAATACTTCAAAATCAATGGCATGCATTGTATCCCAAGGATGACATTAGTTTCTCCCAAATCCACCACATAAAAATCATCGGTAATTGCATGGTTGTTAATGATTAATTTTAGTTGTGGCACCTTGTCAGTGCAAGATAATTGGTATCCATCTGCCACCATGAATTTAAACTTGTTGTGTTGCTTTGTTTGAAGTCCTTGCTTTGTTACCAATGCCGCATCTATGAAATTATGTGTTTCCCTGTTGTCAATGAGTATTATGACCTTTAAGGAATTGTATCTTGACGTGGTGGTGATTACCCCTTCATCCACTTTAACTTGGGGTGTTTCCTCATTGATACCTTTGACGATGTCCTTTTTGAATTCTTCTTGGATGTTAGGCCTTACTTCAATGTAGTGGACTTTCCCCTTTCCTCTACAATTTTGTTTGGGTTTCCATGGTGCTTTGCATGTGGAACATAATTTTTTTCCTTGATATTGTTGATCTTCTTGATGACATTAGGTTTGTTGTGAATTTGGGCCATATTAATCTCCATATCATGTACTTTCTTAATGACTTATTGTAAGGTTTTGGGTTGGAAATATTTGACCCATCCTTTAAGGGGGTCTTTTAGACCATCTACAAATAGTACCACCAACCCTTTTAAAGATATTTATGTTACTAACACTGAAATTCTACAATATAACTTTGCAAAGTCCCTATTTGTTTTAAAAGGGCTAGTTCTTTAAAGTATAGTTCAGGATCCTTATGATCAAATCGTTCTATAAGTCTCTCGGTAAATTCCTCATATGAGTTTATTTGTGAATGGCTCATGGTGATCACACCATGGTACCACCATTCAAGTTCCCTCCCATCCAAGTATAGGGTGGCAAACTTGATAGCTTCATCCTCTATCATAGAGTTTAATTAGAAATATGTATCCAATTTTTGGACCTAGGCACGAGTTGTGATCTTGTCTGTTCCTTCGAAGTATGGCAATTTCAATTTTCCCAACTCCTTTTTCATTCTAGGGTTATAGCTATCTTTTGGTAGGTATTGTACTCTCAAGTCTATGTAATCTTTTAGAGGCATTTCTTCTTGTAATCCTCCATTTATCTAATATGATCGGAACTATTCCTGAAGGATGGGGAAATTGACCTCATTTTTTGTTTGTAGTTTTGCTTTTGGAGCAAAGGTGGGCATTGTCAGCTTGGATACTATTGATTTCTTGGTATTGTTGTTCTTTGGACTATGCAATATTTGCACAAGTCGCTCTATTTGTTGTTATATTTTCTAGTTCTTTCATTAGTTGATTGAATTTGTCATGAAATTGGTCCATTCTATTTCTCCCACATCTGGCAGAATCTGTAATCTCCCCTTTCTAGAATAGAATTTAATAATGAATAATGAACAAATAAATACTAAAAAATTATAAATCATTATTATTTAACTATATACAAAAGAATATAATGCATTAATTGATATAATATAATATAATAATTTTTTTTATCAGTAAAAGGCCTAATCCATGGTTTTGTATTTAAATTTTTTTAAAGATGCATTGTCTTTGTTCACTGTGGGCACTAGTAGGAAAGAATGGAGAAGAAAACCTCCAGTCTAGCATGAGACCAAGGTCAGAAAATGTCCTATATTCTAAATTAAAAAATAGAATAGGAGGCATTCCTCCTTTTACAATTGATCCCTTACGAGAGGTAATCCACATCCTTGCTAACCTAAACTATTACATAGAATTATTTTGGAATTTTGAACCCTCTTTCGCATTGCTACTTCATTTTGGAAAGTCTTACATATCATTCCTTGTCCATTCTCTTTCTAAATAACTTTTATCCTGAACCTACACAAACATCACTTAAAACAAAAATCTATTTCTGCCTAGTTTATTAGTGATCTGTAATGTCTTGAGTTTTAGTTAAAATAAAACTCCAAAATATTCCATAATACGACAGTTACATGCATTTCCCATATAACTTACTTATGTAGATCATATTAAAATTTTAAAGGTGATATTTCTATTTACTTGAACTAGAAATTCATAATAATCCATTTAAGCATAGGATTGCTTAATTACGATATCCCCCTTTAAACAGAAAGCATTTTTTCAAGTAATATAGTGCTTCCATTGATTCCTTCAGTATCAGAGTCTAGATTACTACCACATACTTCTGCTAAGGGTTATTCTTACTATCCTTTCCTACCGAGGGTATTTATAATGTTGTTACTATAAAAATTGTAATTCACAAAATAGATCAAAATTATAGTTCAGATATGCCCCTTTGGTTATGGTTCCAGGTATAACCTCGTCTGTCAAGAAAAAACAAAATGGAATTCTCGATAATAATTTATGTAAAACTTATAAATGACAGTCTAGTGATGAAATTTTAAAAAGGCCTTTCTATCTTGGCTAAAATCTTTTGTCCTTACCCCAGATCTTGCCCCTCGAGGTAGAAGGGTCTGCCCCGCAGGAGGGAAATCCATCCTGCCACTCCAAGATGTCATCATTATCATCATCATAGATAATTATTGCATGAGCCGTGCTTGTCCCCTCCTGAGCAGCTCCAAAACCTACAATAATTTCTTCTTCTAAATATAAAGTGAACCAGTCAGGGTTCTCTGGGCGCTTGACGTCTAATATGGCCATCAGAAATTTAAGGTTTCTACCCCTGCTAACCAGGGATGATTTGAAAGCCTCCCTATTCTCAAGCCATAAAATAGGGTATCTAGGGGCAAAATTGTCCCCTAAGGGGGCTTTCTCATAATTCCTAGCTTTGGGGATCATCAGAGCATCATCTATACTGTGAAGGACAATGTCGATTCCACCAATAATGTCCACTTTGAATATATTTTCACAAATCAATTTTGCTATATTTTTGTCCCTTTCCAGGAACATTGCCAAAGCTAGGAACATTGAAGCAATGTCCGAATTCAATTAGAATTTTTCAAGTAATCTTTTCCTAAAACTTTGATTATAGCCTCTACCACTAGAAAGTTATTGTATTTGATGATGCCCTGAATCCTCTGTTCCGTAATTTCATTCTTGACTTCAGTCTGTCTTTTTTCACCCCTGAGTCTAATTGGGGTATCCTTATTCTTTTTCTTCTTTGATTCTTTATGTAGAAGAGAAGTGCAACATTATGTCTATCAAAAGTTTTTATTTTTTATTTTCCCTATATTTGAAAACTAGCTACATATAGTATTATAGTGTATATGATATATATAAACTTCAACGCAAATTTCTATGTTGTTTAGAGTAATAACTTTTAATATAATATAATTCCTTACCTATCCTGAGGTTGTATGAGTGAGATGTCCTTTCGCGATTTTTTCCATGCTAAAAATCTTCTACATAATTAAGATATGTACTAAGGGGTCTAATATTATTGATGCAAGGTATGCAAATTGATTGTCATTAAGTGTTGAAATGCCTATATGTTGGTGGCTTAATGAAGGGCCAAGATCACCATTAATGATTTTAATAATTATCCTCCTTTCACGTAGCTGTGAGGCAGATTTTACTTAACTTCATTTATAGTGCTCATTTAATCTTCCATTAACATTTAAAAGATTTTACAAGCTATGTCAGATTAAGCGTATCTAACACGATCTTTTTTCTTTTTGTGTTATAATTCCTTAGATTTCAACATTAATTAGTATTAAATGGGGATTGCGATGAATCTAAATCCATTACTTTGATTATTGTGACAAGAAGTCGTACAACCAAATATTTACTCATTTTTAATAATGCTATATCAGCTCAATCATCTTTATCCTTAACTGAGAAGAAAATTAATACAAGAGATAGATTTATTATAGACTATTTAATAAAGGAGAGAGGAAAATATTTCCAGCACTCCTAGATGCGAAACGTCCAAAGAAATAATATACCTATAATATATAAGATTTTGTAAGGATGAAAACAATCACCAACAAAGGATAATAGTTTAAATGAATCTATGTAGTCAAGAGGGGCAACAATAAATGCTTGTGGAAAAAGAAAGATAAGTGGGCGAACTCTGAAATTCCAAAGTTCGTCGAAGAAAGAGGGATATCGATAGGACAAGTGTAAATAAAGCAATATTGTTTTTTCTTTTATATTCTTAAAATGAAGAGGATGGAGTACAAGTGGTTCACAGAATCAGAAAAGGAGAAACCTCGATGCTAGTTCTGAAAAGGGATATCAGAAAATCACATATGTCAAAGATTACCTTTGAATCTGGAACTCTTTTCCACATTAAAGACTAAAATGGCACTTATCTGAAAAGGTATAATACGGGGAATCTGTAGTACAATGAACGAGGAAGGGTGAGTGGGAAAATTATGAAATTATGACATCAACCTAGTGAGTTGAAACTTGGAAGATAAAAACCTAGAATAAGAAAAAGGGGGAAAGTAACATGATCCCCCTTACTCAGAAAAGGACTTACATGGCTCAGATTTTTGGAAAGGTGGTGGTTCAGAGATGTTGAAAGGAGAGAGAAATGGATGTATTATCGCCCAAGTAGCCGTATTGCATTATTGCCTATATTCTGAAAAGAAATTGAGAGTTCTCGAAAAGGGAGGAGTTCGATAGGTAAAGGGAAGAAGGAGCCGAAGCCCACAGGGACCTATCCAAAAGTAGATGTTATAGTGTTTAACCACTACTTTGTACGTAGAGCCCTAAACTATAATATCAATTATGAATATATAGTACATGAATTAAAGGCATAGGGAAAAGTACATAGATGATAAAGGTGAGGGAAAGCCACCAACAGAGTCACAGAGTTGTTCAGGAGTTGTGATTCTTCCCCTAATTTAAAAATGGCCTTGAATTATCACGGCTACGATCATCTGAACGGTGCTAGTAGCGATTGGAAACATATCGGCGATACAAAGTTGAGTTTTTATGATTTGGAAGATTTGTATCGATGAGTGCATATCCCTCCTTTGCATCCCATTACACAAAAGTTGGTTGAGAGTGGGTTAATCCAGTGGCAGGGTTTTTGATTGCCATCCAAGCTCCCAAACTGATAATGGAGTGCACAGCTTGATTCGACCCTGATAGCTGGCAGATAGAGAATTTAAATAATGAGGTTGTAGTGACCTTAGATAGACAGTCAATGCACAATTTTTTTGGCTTGCCAACCCGAGTAGAATATATTGACTGGGATTTTGCAATGTCCGCCTCATATTTTAATGAGAAGAAATCTAGTTGGAGAGGCGATATATCGTCTGATTGGTTTAGAACCAAGAGGGCCCCTAGCTCCAAACTTCCAAAGACATTATATGGGACCAATCAAAGAAGAGAGATCATAGATATCTTAGTACTGCTGCATCGCCTATGGGGAAATGAGAGTGCCCTAAATTTTGAGGAGTGGTGGTTTTTCATCATTCAAACCATTAATGTCGAGAGAAGATATATTGATTGGGCTCAGCTCCTGAGTGACACGTTGACCAAAAATATCAGTATTGCTAAATGCATGTCTTCCTTTCATATGTCTTCCTATATCATTTATGCTTTAGCCTATGTTCATGGCTAGCCCGACCTCCCGAGTTTAGAAGAATACGAGGAGGATATACAAGTTTATGATTATTATGCATGTCTGCAAATGCATAATAGTTATGGGAGCTTTTGACGGGTAAATGATGCCTTCACCATGAAATTGTGTAGGGAGCTGCAGGGCTGCCCCGAGTGGAGAATGTCCCCGAAGGTAACATCGGCGATAACTACCTATGATAGTCACTTTACTCAATTTCTGACATTTACTTATTTTAGGATTGGGGCTTTTGACAATTATCCATATAAGTTACCCAGATATCCAGAGGATATAGTTATTCTAGTAGAGCTTTATAGGAAGATCTTAGAGGTTAATACCAGGTGTGGTGAGCGTCATAAGGCGGGGATACAATTTCCTATAATAGTTGGGCCTTATACCTGCTCCTCTAGTTCCAATGCCCATAACCTAGTAAAGTGTGCCAAAGCCAGGTATTCATATGAACAATACAACGTGCTTCGAACACACTTTGATCCTTTAAATTTTGTCAAGGATAATTTGTAGCTAGGATCATCCTTCCACCATATCCCCACCCTAGAGGATTATTGGGTGAATAGCATGGATGATTACGATATGAGGGAGTGGTCATGGTCACGGCTAATAGTAGAGCAGATACGACTCTATGGAGTAAATATTGATGTGGAGGGGGTAACAAAAGATGGGATGGAAATACTTTCACCCCATTATTTGGGAAGGATAAAGGGGACACCACTGAAGCCCATCATATTTGATGGGCTAAAGCTGGATGATCTTGACCAAAGGATGCCACCCATCCTTAAGCAGACAATGGAATGGGTGAAGTGGAAACAAACAGGTAGGCAGGGATCAGGCACCACCAAAACCTTACCCCCCTAGATCACAACCCAACTGTATCAACCTACAAAGCATCCACAACTGGGCCACCAAATCCAAATGAGAAGCAGGAAACTGGTGATGATGATCAGCCACCAGAGAAGGTCCTTATGCTGACATGGACATGCAGAAGTGGGTCATTACCAGTAATCACTATTGACACACAAGAAGGCTCCCATCCAGGAGAAGCAGGAGAGAAAGTTATGATTTCTCAAGGAGAAACACATGCGATACCCCAAGAGAAGACCACATGGGCACAATCATGAGGGACACAGAGAGATACACCGAAGGAGCAACAAAGCCCCCTCCTCCACAAGGTTCCTTGATTCTCTACCCCATCCTCAATTGTGCAAACTCCTTCAATGGTAAGAGGTTGTTTGATATAGAGTCTAGACAACACTTCAGGAGTTCTATCCACCCCATCATGGATAGAGCAAACAATAAAAAAAAAAGGAAAAGAGAAGAGGACAGAGAGCCACCGAGTGACTTGATCACTCAGATCATGAGGGGCCCAATAGAGAAAAAAGGAAAAAATAAAGCCCATGTATTACCTTCACTAGGGAAGGATCCAGGGATAGGGCATGTCCTATTGGAGATTTCCCAAGCTAAAACGCAGGAAGAAACCTCTCCGATGTCACTTGTTGATTATGAGGTGAGAAAGATAGATATAAGTCCCTCTCACCATGATAGTTTGGTAGATATGTGGGAGTTTACACACCAAGAGGTGAGGGAGAGATTGGAAAACCTAAAGGGAGAGAAGGCTAAGCTCAAGTCTATTGTAGCTCATCTTACAGAATATATCAGAAAAGCCTTAACTCCATTTTCCTCATAACCTAGACAGCCAACCAATGAGACATTTGATCCTTTATCATATACAAGTCAGGAGGTAATCGCACAGATACATGAGGTTCGCCATCTGGGAATAGGTAGGGATTGGATACAAGATCTAAGGAATAGGGGACTCCCTCTAATTGAATTCCTTGGGGCATATTATAAGGTCTATGTGCATCTAAAGGATATTGTGAGAAATGATATTCAACATCTCAGGGAAGAGAAGATAATAATAGAGTCTTCAATCTTTGTTAGAGGAGTTTATGAAGATGAAGATAGAGGATGTCATCACATTAAAGGTAATGGAGACAATAGATGCGCCTCTTCAGAGGTGGAATTGTTCCCTTTCGTTCAAAAGGGACACTATAACGGAAGTCCACGAACAGCTAGATCACTTGGTTGGAACCCTCCAAGCAGGCATAATGCATATGGAGAAGTATTTTACCAAGATGGGATGCAGTTCTCATCATGGCACTGGTGATGAGCTAATCAATGTTGAGGGTATGAAGACCAGGTATCAGGTTGGAATAGACAACATTGTCAGACTTGCAGACTATTAGAGTGGTACTATCGCTAAACTCACGACTCTTGATCAACCACCCATGATGTCTAGGAAATCTTCCAACAAACAATCAAATAAAGGATGACCATCTCGTATGGACCATGAGGAATGATCAGGTGACCATCTCGAAGGATGAAAACATGACTCAAGTGCTCTCCGCCATGGACCGATATCTTAAAAAAACACAGACTGGGAAAGAAGGCGGGCCACATAGAGAGACTGCCCGAGCATGGTAGAATAAGTTCTAGCTTCGTTTGTTTTGTTTTACAAACTTTATCTATTATCTCCTATATGCCATATTGTTTTAAATTTTCTAAAGAAGACAAAGGGAACATCGATTCTAAGTTTTAGATTATGATTGTTATTTAGATGAAGTGACTACTTTGCAATCTTAATGAGGGAAAAGAGGTTTGATTAAGGTATTTTACGCATGCCTTTTCCTGTTTAATAAAATTATTCATTGTAAATTCTGATGGGACGTGACTACCTTATAAGAAATTCTTTGATTGCTTGATTAGCTAGTTCATTTTCTCTTTTATTCCCTTCTCTATAAGTGTGGTCAATTGTTAATTTCTCAAAATCCTGGCAAAGAGCAATAGTTCTGGCTAACATAGCATCTAATCTCCAGTTAAGGAGAGAGCCTTTTCTTAAGGCATTGATGATAATATCTAAGTCGCCTTCAATTTCTAATTTCTTGCATCCTAAATGTCTAAATAATAATAGTCCTTCTACCAGAGCATGTAATTATTCCCCATTATTTGTCTCCTTTCCTATGTATTTAGCTAATTTTTCCACCTCCATACCTTCCTGATTGTGAATGGAACACCCTATGCCAGACAAGCCTGGATTACCTCGAGAAGCACCATCAAAGTTTAATTTTAGCTAGCCTACATTTGGTGGTGTTTATTTACATTCATCTCTCTTCAATTTTGTTAATGTACCTCCATTACCAATAAAAGGAGGGATAAAAAGACCATGCCACTTCCCTCTCATCCTCTCGTCCCAATTAGACATAGTCATATCCTTTTTAACCTTATTCATGTTATGATTATTTGTTAATTCTACAATAGATGCTTCAATTTTATTAATAAGTTGGCCTGTATCCAATTTCTTGTCCTAAAAAATCCTCCTATTTTGTTCTTTCCATATTTCCCATAAAATGATTGAAGGGGCAATAATCCATAGTGAGCCATAAATGCTTCCCTGTCTAAGGAAAGACCAAGAGTTTAGTAAATCAGTTATATTGTTTGGAAGCACAGATACCCACCCAAGTTGTGAGCATAACCATGTCCAACATTGAGTGGAGTATGGACATCTAAGAAGTAGATGATCAATAGTCTCCTCATTCTTCTCGCATAAAGAGCATCTACTTGGCCCATGATATCCCATCTTCACAAATTTCTCAGCTGTCAAAATCTTCTTATGGCATACAAGCCAAGAGAAGAAACTAGCCTTAGGGAGACAATCTTTTTTCCAACATAAAGTTGACAGAGGGGAGTCTGAGTTATTGATAAGTCACGATCTGAACAAGTTATAGCCTTCCTTGACTGAATAATCTCCTTTCTTACTACCATCCCAAACCAACGTATCCTTTTTAAGGTTAAAAGTTGTTTTCCTGTCTTCCAAACATCTAAGAAACTCATTGACTATGGTCAATAACCTTTACTTTTACATGTTCATTGAACTAAACAGTTGGCGGTGTCTGCTCTAATTACAATATCGAGCACTGTCGTAACCGATTTGGCCTTGTAGTCAAAGTTGTTCAATAACCTTTACTTTTACCTATTCACTGAACTAAATGGTTGGCGGTGTCTTCATTTATGCCTTTACTAGTGTGACCTAAGTGGATTAGTCACAAATCTTAGCATACATATTTTCTTTATACCTTCCAATGTATCAATAACAAACTTGACTTCCTTAACCAACTTGTCCTTCACCCGTTCTCCTGTTCGCCGATTACCTTTCTCACTTGATTTCTCATTATCGATTGGATATATTGTATACCGGTTGGTATAAATTCATTTACTTACACAAAAATTCTTACCTATGTAATGGTTTGCCAATAATGACAACCATACTCTGTAAGATCATCATCAATGTCATCTCTCAGCATTCTGATATCAACAGTATAGGAATCAACCTTGAATAGAAAATTAATGTAATCAAGATAAATGCCAAATTTACCTTGCATGAAAAACCCTCATGGATGTATGTAGAAATTATTCAACTACACAAGGATGATTATATGTTTGGAATATTTTGTAGAGTCAAGAACACCTTCACAAATGCAATAGCTCTACACTTGCCAAATCCCAGGTCTTTAATGAGAGTATGCTTGAAATCTTGAAGGGAAGAGCAGAATGAATCTTCTTGCTTTCTTAAGAATTCCTCTACTTGGCCACCATGAGAGATAAATTTGCATCAATGAAAGAATATTTCATTTTCTTTAATGCTTAGAGACTTGGATATCTTCAATGGTATGCTTTCCTTCAGATATTGAATCCACCACCTTAATTGCACAACTTGAATGCTTTATCTTTTGATCTTGAAAGATATTTTTCTCTTGAGTTTAGATTTCTTGCATAAAGATAGTGATGTCAAAATGAGAGGAGAAGACCCCCTTTTATACTCATTTTGGAATTCAAAATTAACATGCTGACAACAACTGAGATCGGGAAATAAAAGACCCTCGCATTGTGCCCGAAGCACACTTAAAATTAAACCCCAAGGACAAGGCCGATTTGGGTCGGCCTTGTCTATGACAAGGCCAACTTAGGTCAGCTTAGTCCCAGAAGGGTTAATTTCAAGGCATATCTGGAGCTTGAGGAGTGTGCAAAGTCTTGGGGAAAGAGCATGAAAGATGCGGGAAATCAAGCATAAAGACATTGGATCTTGAAATCACTAAAATGAGATCTAGTAAGTCCTAAAAGACATCCAATAATGGGTGACAACTTTTTTAGGATGGTACACTATGTTAGAAACAAGTAAAAATTCTAAAACAAAATAGGTACCCATTACAAAAATGGGTACATGTTACAAAACTCTAATAACAAAAAATATAATGGGTACTCGTTTAGAACAAATACTCATTTTAGTTAAATAAAAGGTACCCAATTTTTAAACATTTTTAAAATAGGTGCCTATCATGAAAGTTTTGAAATCCAAACCCACCCTAGGCATCGATTTCGGGTTGGGATAGGCATGGTGGGCTCAAACCTTTTCCTTGGACCTGCAACTTCAAGGCTATGTAAGTGAAAATCAAAAATATTAAATTTAGACATATGTCTGATGCTATTGTTTACTGGATTTTTTAACAAAATGAAAACCCATTATAGATTTTAGTGTGCAGAATCCAAATATGTTATTTTAAAAGGATTTGATTAATTTTACTATTTTTATAGTAACTATTAATCAAACTAGCCCACATACTTCAAGTATCAAGTTTTTATTTTTTAATAACTTTTTATTTTTTACACTTTTTGTGATAATGACATCAACGTACACAAAGTTCTTTTTAAGATGTTTTTTTCTTAAAATGATAAGTTTAGGTCAAGCTTGTTAGGAAAAAGGCAACACACATAACTGAGGCAGGGGGAAGGGGGGTGAATAAGTTGTGTCCCAATAATCCAAACTTTATCCAAATCATTAACCTTAATCTTAGATCTGAACAATAAACATAAGTGTAAGTTCACAATACACCAATCAACACATAACACCAAGATTTTTGACGTGGAAACCCAGATAAGGGAAAAATCACAATAGGGATCAAGCCCACAAGATGATGTACTCAATTAAAATCACAATACCCTATTAGGATTGTTACAAGTGGAATTCACATGCATTCAAAAACACTACCTAGAGCTCACTACTCAAATATAAATGAGGGATACAACCCTGAGAAATACGATGAGGGCTACAACCTTGAATGAACTACAATCCACTATGGACAACAATCCAAAAATTATGATCTAACTGATAGCATCTCTGATATGTCAATATAGTATATCAAATCTCTACCTCAATTGCATATTCCAACTTTACATATTTTCACAACACTTGTACACACACTCCCTCTATTTCACAATTACAAATGATTACATCTTTTTATATATTTCATCAAACTTGAAAATATAAACAAGGTCGACATCACCTTAACACCTCAGTTACAAATATTTAATTAAACATAATACAATATTTAATGTGATCCAAAACCTATTGACAAATACATAGTTAGGATCCAAATATTCATCCTTGAACATGCTCCAGATCCATAAATCATGCTTCGATCCTTCACAACACGCTACACCATCATGTCAGCCAAGAATAAAAAGAACACCAACACACCACAAGAAAATCACCAAATCTGATCACATAACCCAATGTGACCCAACAATACAAATAAGACATGGTCTAGAAACATCAACAAGCAACATGAAATGCTACGAAAACAACAAAAACAACTCTGTGTCAGAATTCACAATTATCTTTGCACTATTAATTAGGAACACCAATCAATAGCCTCTATCACTTAAGAAGAATAGATTTCTAACATCCAAATCATGAACCAATCGAGCTAAGGACACGCATCCATGTCCTAAACTCACCACCAGGTTAGTAATCAAGAATATTGCATAATCGATCCATACCGATCTAAAAAATGCAACATTGCCTCTTCCTGAACGACCAAAATACCAGTCCCCAATAAATGAATCATATCTCACTCAAATCAACATGCAAACCTCTATAAATTGACACAGGTCAACTATAGACATCCCTAAAACCATTTGTACATTCACAACACCATACCTTCAATACAATAGTTGTACCAAACCAATCTTCTCACTGAACATACAAGGAGCAATGTCATCAACAGTAGAAATATGTTTACAACAATGACAAAATATCAATGTCAGCACATACATGCATGATAGTCCAATAATATACAACAATCTCCCCCCTTGGCATTGATGACAACATATGATGTGAAAAACCAAATCAATGCACAAATAAACCATATTAACAATACTACCAACAATGTATCTTTCAGAGTCTGTCTAAAAAACTTTATCTAATAAAGAACAATCTCTTTGCCTTACCTATTTTTCACATGACTATCTCTCCCCCTTTGACATCAATGGAAAAGGCACATATATGCACTAATTCATAGAATCCAAAAACAACTAAATATCTCTCCCAAATAATGAATGGCATACCTCATAAGACTAACTACTCCCCACAAGTAGTAGCCACCAAAACATCAATCTAGAATAATGATGATCTTTGTAAGAATACTGGACTGATATAAATCAATTCATCTCTAGCTTTGATCAAGAGTGTAAATCACCCCAAGATTACCTTGGAGATACTCAAAAGTATCCTTTGGCAAGGGCTTCGTGAAGATATCTGCAATTTTCTCTTTGGTAGATACATATTCCAATCTTACTTCTTTTTCACTAGCCTTATCTCTCAATAAATGATATTTGATAGAGATGCACTTTGTCTTTAAATGTAACATAGGTATCTTTGAAATATTGATAGCACTTGAGTTGTCATAATAGATAGCAATAGGCTCATCAATACTTAATCTAATATCAATAAACATTTTCTTCATCCATATCATTTGTATATAATTAATAGCAACAACAACATATTAAGATTCAACAGTAGATTGTGATATACAATTTTTATTTTTACTTGACCATGAAACTAACCTCTTACCCAATAATAATTCTCCTCCACTTGTGATTTTTACGTCATCCACATTACCTGCCCAATCCGCATTAGTAAAAACACTCAATTCAAAATGATCATCCTTACCATCTGATAAGCCATAGTCAAATTTTCCTTACAAGTATTTGAATATCCTTTTACAACAAGAAATTATGATTCCTTCGGTTTTACTTGATATCTTGCAACAATGCGAACTGCATTCATAATGTCAGGCTAGGTATGTGTTAAATCCAATAATCCACTGATCATACATCTATATCTTGTTTGATTTTATTTAGGTGAATCATAATCCTTTGTTAATTTGAAACCACTAACCATAGGAGTACAAATAGGTTTGGAATCCTCCATACCAAACTTGTTTAACAATTCTTTCACATACTTAGTGATAGGGAGATTCTTTCAACTGAGTCAACTTGACTCACTCCTAGGCCTCTTCTCTTAGACCTAGTAGGGCTTCTTCTCAAACCCTAACCTGACCTAGTAGGGCTTCTTCTCAAACCCTAACCTAAGGGTAGAATACTTGATTTATATACCCTTCACTCCAAGAACCTCTCTACCAATAATGAGTTCATACTACACTAAACCTGCAAGGGTAGATTCCACCACAACTACTCAAACCTCTCAAAAACACTTACAAGGTAGGTATCAAACTTCCTCTTGTACAATTACTTCATTCTTGAAGATTCAGATCCATAGCTCATCCATACATTCATCAAATTCCTTATTTCAAGGAGTAGGCCTAATAGTTCCTTATAGCCCTAATCAGGCTCCTAAACTACATTAACTCCCAAAATTCACAAAGAAACCAAAAAAATGATCTTGTTTCTAGATACCCTTTATGGAAATACAAAATATTTTTAGGGTTAGGGGACCTCAAGCCATTCGTACTGTACTTCAAAACCTTTAGGGACCGAGTCCTTAAAAGTAGGGCTAATAGACCTAATTATAGAAAATCTTCATAAAACTAGATGAAATGGATTCATCGACATAATTATGATCATCCTAAGAGATCATCCTCCATGCATAATTATGGTCACAAAGTTTTTCTCCTTGGTAAGATCATCCTCCATGCATTGGATCACTTTATTCAATCCTACCCTGCAAATGAAACACATTGTTCCTCAATTGACCCTAGCTGGCCTATAGCCAAGCACGCATAGGGAAAGAGCTCAAAATTCTCCATTGCAACCTCAGAACCTAAAACAAAAGGAAAATAATGTACAATGACCCATTTTCCATTCCTCCAAGGCATAGATACTTTCTACTGGTAGAAATTCCTAGGGAGTCATTTTACTATTTACAGTCATGTCTAGTCCAGAGAACACAGAACAGGAAAAAGAATTTATATACAGCCTCAAAACGTAAACTAAGAGCTAATCTCTTCTAGACAGTGCTGGAAAACAACTATCAGAACCTAATTACATTGGAAATGAAATAAGTTTAATCCATCTTCAATTATTGCAAATTAAAAATACAAAAATTATGATAATACAATAACTGCAACTTGCTAATGCTTCAAATTCCTAACCATAAATAGTCCAACCTCATTAAAATGCCATGGAAGTCCTTAAATATGTTTTTCCTTCCTTGAACAACCACTGACCCATAACTGCATTTAGGCACAAATCAACATTTTAGCAAAATGTTGTTGAGCAACATTTAAAAGTTTCAAAGTTGCTCAAGTAACTTTTGCACTTTTTTTTATTTTTTTTCTCTTTTACCATTATAACTCCATGGTTGGACACTAAAAGGTCAAACATCATGTCCTAAGACCCAAAACATTCCAAAACATTTTATGCACTTTGACTGCCAAACACACATTTTGGCTCATTTTGTCCATCAGGACATTACAAAGGTCACTTGGACCACAAACCTACACAACTCAATACAAACTCTCCTAAAACTTTCAACTTGATCCTATACTTTCCTCAATAACCCTAGAAATCATTAGAAGACTTATACAAAAAAATGGAGGGCTTCATGCCTAGGTGCTCCTGCACCATGCTCCCTCTCTAGACAAAGAAGTCAAGTTACACTAGGAGTCAACAATGCAATGTCTACTCCGAACTTTTTGAATTATGCCTCAGTAACCCAAGTAGCCTATGCTTTTGGAAGATGTTTCCATTTGATGACGTGTTCCATGTATTAACCATGTATGGTATTCTTCTTAATTTTGGAGTATAGTATATTTTCTACCTTTGGCTTGGGTGTAGCTGGTAAGAGCACATCCCTTGTAATTTGTTTCAACTCACTATAAATCTCTGTCTCTACTGGTGGTGGACCTTTGTATGCAACTAAGTCCCGAACATTGAAGATTGGTGAGATTGGTGGAGGTAGATCAATTTTGTATGCATTCTCTCCATACTTTTCTAGTATCTTGCATGGACCTATCCTCTTCATCTGCAACTTTCTTGGTATGCCTTTCTATAACCTTGCCTTATTTAAATGTACCATTAGTAAATCCCCAACTGCAAATTGCAAATCCTTCTTCTTTGCATCCATTTTGGCCTTCAAATTTTGTGTTGCCTCTTTTAGTGTCTATTTACTTGGTTCGTACTTCCTTCATTAATTGGAAAAAGTCTTGAGCATGTCCACTCTTTCCTTCCATGTTTCCCAAGTCTCTCAACTCATAAACTCCCCTGGGGTGAACACCATACACTACTAAAACTAGACTCTTACTAGTGATCCTATTGACACTATCATTGTAAGCATATTCAGCCTGTGGTAGGACTTGATCCCACACTTGTCCATACTCCTTGGTTAGGCATCTCAGAAGGTTCCCTAAAACCCCATTTATGACCTCTGTTTGGCCATCTGTCTGGGGGTGATAAGCTGACCCAAAAGATAGATTTGTTCCTAGTCTCTTCCACAATATCTTCCAGAAATGCTCCATGATCTTGAAATCTCAGTCTGAGACTATGCTGAGGGGTAACCCATAGATTCTCATGAATCCTCTAAAGAAAAATTGAGTTATATAGCTTGCACCATGTGTTGTCTTGCATGGGATGAAATGGCTCATGATCTTATTGAACCTATCAACAACTACAAAAACACTATCCATTCTAGTGCTTGTCCTTGGTAACCCCACTATGAAATCCATACTGATACATTCCCATGGTCTATTGGGATGGGAAGTGTTTGATATAAACCAGCATGAGAGGTTATTCCTTTAGCTCTCTGACACACCATACGTTTCTCCACATACTTTCTCACATCTCTCTGCATCCTTGGCCAATAGTAGAACCTCTGAACCAATTTAAGGGTCTTATTGAGACCAAAATGGCCACTAAGACTCCCATTTTGTTTTTCTTGTATCAGGTTCTCCCTCATATATCCCTTGGGTACATACAATTTTCCTCCCCTAAACAATAATCCATTTTGTAATGTATTATCTACAAATTGACCATGAAAGTGATTGTTGAACTCCACACATACCTTATAGGCCTCTGATAAGTATTCATCTTCTTTATAAAGATCCTTGAATTTTTCTACTCCAATACTTTGTAATTGCACCTCTTGAACAATGAGTAGCCTTTGGCTCTATGCATCAGCAACCTTATTCATCTGCCCCTTCTTATGCTTTATGGCGAAGGTATAATCTTGTAAGAACTCCATCCACTTAAGATGTCTATTAGTTAGCTTCTCTTGGGTATTTATGTAACTCAAAGCTTGATTATCAGTGAAGACTACAAACTCTTTGGGTAGGAGAGAGTGTCTCCACCTCCTAAGGGCTTGAACACATAAAGTTCTAGGTCATAGGAGGAGTACTTCTTCTTGGCCTCATTCAACTTTTCACTATAAAAAGCCACTGGTCTACCCTATTGTGTCAAAACAACCCCTACTACTATGCTACTAGCATCACACTCTAATGTAAACAACTTCTCAAAACTTGGCAACATTAGGATGGGTTGGGTGGCTACCTTTTTCTTTAATAACTCAAAACCCCTATTGGCTTCTTCATTCCACCTAAACTTGGTCTTTAATCCACTCTTTATAGTATCTAACACTTGAGCACATATGACACTAAAACCCCTAATAAATGTCCTATAGAATTGGGCAAGCCCATGAAAACTTCTTATCTCAGTACCAGTTGTGGGAGTAGGCCAGTTGAGTATAGCCTCCACCTTGCTAGGATCCATATTCAATAACCCTTGTGAAACCACAAACCCAAGGTACACCAATTCTTGTTTTAGGAACTCACACTTCTCCAAGTTTATTGCCAACTGCTCCTCTTGTAACCTCTTCAATATAGTTTGCAAATGTTTTAGGTGCTCTTCCTTAGTCTTTCTGAAGATGAGGATGTCATCAAGATATAATACTACAAATACCCCTATGTAGTCCTTAAGCACTTCATTCATCAATCTCATGAATGTGCTTAGGGCATTGCTAAGCCCAAATGGCATGACATGCCATTCATACAGTACTTCTGTAGTCTTGAATTCTATTTTCCATTCATCCCCTTCCTTTATGTGGATTTTATGGTATCCACTCTTTAGATCCAACTTTGTGAAGTACATAGCCCCACCAAGACAATCCATTAGGTCATTAATCCTAGGGATTGAAAACCTATATCTTATTGTTATTTTGTTTATGGCTCTAGAATTTGTGCATAACCTCCAATTACCACCTTTTTTTATGCCAAAACCATTGGCACTACACATGGACTTATGCTCTTCTTAATGAGCCCTTGATCCAATAACTCCTGCACTTGTCTAGCTATCTCCTTGTTCTGCTCAGGGGTCATTTTGTAAGCTGCTTTGTTGGGAAATGATGCACCTAAAATGAAGTCAATTTGATGACTTATAGGTCTTTGTGGTGGTAAGACTACTGGTGATCCATCACTCACAATATCCTTAAATTGCTTCAAAAGTTCTTGTATCTCCTTGGGTAAAGGTATTTGTGCTTCTGTCTTTTCCTATTTATGCTTTATCATGACTGCATAACATTCTTCATCTTCTCTCTTAAGAACTTGCAGGAAATATTTTCCTTATATACCACAAACACATTAGGATTAGTATTCACTCCTTCCACCAAAGACTAGATTTTATATGTCACTCCATCCTTTTGATAAGAATAAGAATTATTTTCTCCATCATGCATGGCTTCTCTGTTAAACTACCATGGTCTTCCCAATAGAAGATGGCAAGCATCCATGGGAAGTATATCACAAAGTGTCTTGTCATTATAGCCTCCAATACTAAAGTCAATCCATGCTTGTTCATTTACTAGGACATGTTGTCCTTTGTTCAACCATGCCACCCTATAAGGATGGTCATGAGGTATCTTAGTCACACCAAGTTTATTCATTGCTTCTGCAGACATGATGTTGTCAGTTGACCTGAGTTAATGATCACTCTGCATACTTTACCAAGAATCTTTCACTTCACTTTGAAAAGTGACCTCCTTTGTTTAGGTTCTTCTATAACTGGTTCTTTGATCAGAACTCTCCTTATCATTAGATTTTCCCCACTCTATGAATCAAGATTGATCTCAGGATACTTCACACTAATAGAATCTTCTTGAACATAATTAATTATTCTCTCTGATTGAAAAGATGTGGCTTTGTTAGGACATCTATATGTTGGATGCCCAAATTGGTGGTAGTTATAACATTTCATGTTTGCAAATGAACCTCTATTGGATCCTCCACCAAATCTTCCTCTACCACCACTATTAGGACCTCTTCCTCGTTCATAATTGCCTCCACTACTGGTTTCATGGCTCTTCTCTATCATTTTTGTCTCCCCTTGGGGTCTTGAATCATTGCTCCTACCACCATAACTACCTCTGTGACCTTTGGAGTCTATACCTCTTCCTCTGCCTCTGCTATTTGCTTCATACTTTTTCTTTCTCTCCTCCTCAACTTTAAGAGCTAGTTTATAACTCTTATGTATAGTGGTAGGTGTCAAGAGACTTATTTCCTCTTGGATACTTCATCTTAAACCATTTATGTACTGAGCCACCTTTATACTTTCATCCTCTGTCACCTTAGACCTTAGATATAATTTATAAAATTCTTCTGTATAGGCACTCACCTTTGAATCTTTTTGTCTTAGATTCTCCCTCCTCTTATGGAGTTGTATCTCATAGTCCTCAGGGATATAGGTGTCCTTGATTTTTGCAACCATCCCTTTCCAAGTGGAGATTTGTTTCTTTCCTTCCTTTAGTCTTTCATCCTGCACAAACTTCCACCATGTGAGTGTAGTCCCTCTCAACCTTGTTTTGGCCACTTTCACCTTTTGAGCCTCTATTACACTTTCACATTCAAAGTGGTTTTCTAAACCCTCTATCCACTCCATGACCACCTCTGGTTCCATTTTACCACTAAATAGGGATACACCTTCCAATGAATTGCCACCCATGGCTTTTAGAGCTCTAAATAATGGCTCCTCTTGTAGTAGTGGATCAGGCTCTGGCACTTCATCTACTGATGCCACTGACTTGCCTTTTCCTTCTATCTCTTTCACCTTCTCACTCAGTTCTTCTATCCTAGCTTGCACTTCATCAAGCTTAGTTGCCATCTCTATAAGTTTTTCTCTTAGGAGTAGATTCTCCTCCTCCCATTCATCCATCTTCTTAGCCAACTCTGCATTGGTCACCATGGTTTATTCACCCATGGATTCAAGGTCACTCATAGACCTTCCTAGCCCAAATCTTTCAGGGTCCTGATACCAATCTAATAGAGAGATTCTTTCAATTAAGACATCTTGACTCACTCCTAGGCCTCTTAACTTAGACCTAATAGGGATTCTTCTCAAACCCTAACCTAAGGGTAGAATACTTGATTCATTTACCCTTCACTCCAAGAACCTTTCTACCAATAATGAGTTCATACTACACTAAACCTACAAGGGTAGATTCCACCACAATTACTCAAACCCCTCAAAAACACTTACAGGATAGGTATCACAATTCCTCTTGTACAATTAATTCATTCTTGAAGATTTAGAGCCATAGCTCATCCATACATTCATCAAATTTCTTATTTCAAGGAGTAGTCCTAGGAGTTCCTTGTGGCCCTAATCAGGATCCTACACTGTATTAACTCCCAAAATTCACAAAGAAACCCCAAAATTGATCTTGTTTCCATATACCCTTTTTGGAAACACAAAGGATTTTAGGGGTTATGGGACCTCAATCCATCTGTACTATACTTCAAAACATTTAGGTTCCAAGTCCTTAAAAGTTGGGCTAATAGGCCTAATTGTAGCAAATCTTCATAAAACCAGATGAAATGGATTAATCAGCCTCCATCAATTCTCACAGAGTTTGGTCTCCTTACTAAGATCATCCTCCATGCATTGGATCAATTCACTCAATCCTACCATACAAATGAAACACACTGTTCCATCAGATTTTCATAATGTCAAATTTTTCAAATAAATCCAACAATATTTCTTTATTTCTGTAAAAGCCTCTACATTCCAGCTTTTAAAATCAACAGCACAGCGGCACAACCACCATTTAAAAATAAAATAAAAAAATCCAACCATATTTCATCATTCCAGCTTTCAAATACAACAACAGAGCTGCGCAACCACAACTACAGTTTCTGTATAAAAGATTTTTACCACAATGCTGATGAACACATTTCTATTTATACTACAACAATAATTTCTTTATAAAAGCCTCTTTACCATTGAAAATTCTTTTCAAAAAAATCCATTTGGTTTTCAAAATTCCACATTTAAAAAAAAAATTGTTAGGTTTTTAGAATGTCATAGTAATTTAAAGTAATCCATTAGGTTTCCATACCATTAACTACTTTTTATCACATTGTTTCTATCTTTTTCATAGATATATAATTTTATTAATAGATTTCCATTAACCACTAACCAGTTTTCATCATTCATGTGTTTCCATCTCTATCCATAAGACTTTGGTTCCCCTCCATTCATTATACTTTTAACCAAATTTTAACCAACCAGTTTTAACAAGTGATGCCTCTACATCCATAAAAAAATTCAGACGCCTCTCCCAATTTCCACACCATCATTGATGCCTCCCCTCCATACTAAATTTATAGCTGATTTTCATCACGATGCCTCTCCAATCTTCATCAGCGATACCTCAGCATCAACCAATTTTCAATTTTCATCACTGATGCCTCTCCATCCACAACGAATGATGACTCTCCATCATTAAATTTTGTTTCATCCATAATTTTTTTTATCATTGATGAGTGTCTATGGCATTTTATCACTACAAAAATAGATTCTCTATTAAAAACCCTATCTTTTCTATGGCATTTTATCACTACAGAAACAGATTCTCTATTAAAAACCCTATCTTATCTATGACATTTTATCACTACTGAAATAGATTCTCTATTAAAAACCCTTTCTTCTTTTGGGCAGAAGGGTTGAAGACCTTAAAAATGTTAAACGCCTCATTTCTAAGTAGTAAATGAAGAATGAAATAGTAAGTAAATATGACGACTGACTCTAGTACCATACAAAAAATAAGCATTATTAAACTTACCGAAATCTCAGCGGGGTGATTTTTTATATCCCCCGCCCCCTTTTTTGTGAATATGTAACTTTGAAATTTATTAATGGAAAGGAACTATTCATAAAAAAAAAAAAAAATCTCTTTTGTATTTTTCTAATTTTATTTCTGAAAATAATCTATTACTAGTTTTTTTAAATTAAAAAAAGAAGAATTATTTTTCCTCTAATTTTGCTTACTTTTCTTCATCTTTCCAATTCCGTCCATTCTGAAAAATCCAGAAACCAAATTTCCATCGAACTTTGAAATATACATTTGTGTCCCTGCAAATCTGCATTACCGATATATCTACTATCTTGCCTCTTTCTCTCTCTTAGTAGGAGCAAACCAGAAACTAGTTTATCAAATGAGGAAGATTTACTCGCAAGGCTTGGTAGAAAATAAAAAATTGGCAATGATAATATGGGATAAAATATGTAAACCTAAGGAGTGGGGTGGGGTTGAGGAATCAACTATAATAGAATAAGGCATTAATAATATGGGATAAAATATGTAAACCTAAAGAGTTGGGTGGGGTCGGGTGGTGTGGGGTTGAGGATTCAACTATAATAGAATAAGGCATTAGGTGAAAAATTGGTGTAGCGAATGTATAATTAAGCACACTTAAAATGGGCCAGGATACTCCACAAGAAATATCTTGAATATAATGACTTGAGTGGACCCTAATCCACCTAGAGGTTCCAAAGTATGGAATTTCATGTTAAAATGCGGAGAAGTAGTGCCAAACTATCTATCATGGGATATTGTGGATGAAAGAAAAGCACTATTTTGGGAAGATTCTTGGGGTGGGTATCCAATTCTAAATAATATAATGAACACATAATAGATCGGGGAAAATCTCAAACAATTATGGGAATCAACAACTAGGGATTATGTTGTAATAGAAAATAACAACCCATCCCTTGGATGGAAGTGGAAATCCTTTGAAAATGTTCCCCTACCAGAGGACAATATAAATCAACTTAAGTAAAATCTTCATAGTATCTTAATGCTAGCCTTCTATATGGACATGATAGGTTGATATGGTTTGGCTCAAAATCTGGATAATTTAATGCCAAGGATGGGTACAATGCAATAGTTAAGAAGCAACAACATCAGAACACATACATTCCAATCCATTTTGTTGAAATAAACTATGCATGCCCAAGGCAAGTGTGTCTGCATGGGTCACCCTACAAGGAAGAATCCTCACAACAGATTGGTTTAGGATAATTGGATTTGAGGGTCCCTTCAGGTATGTCCTATGTGAGCATGAAGAAGAAACTGTGAATCATCTTTGACAAATTTGTCCCTTTTATCAAGCTTGTTGGAGATGGTTGTGTGCCAAGTTGGGATGGATCACGACACTTCCGAATGACATCTGGAGTTTGTTTAAGAGTTGTCCCAACTTGAAAAAAACAAACCTATATGGAGGATTATGGATTGCAAGCCTCTTTATAGTGCTCTTGGATCCATGGAAGGAATAAATTGAGAGGATCTTTCAATCACAAGGGAAGTCATCAATAACAAAATTACATCCCATACACTAAAAGAAACCCAATTCACCAATTGGGATGGCAAGATCATAAATCATTTGTATGGACTAAAGATCCCCCCTTTTTTGGCAGTGGTGGTTTGTACAACTCAAATGCCAAAACACAGAGCACATGGATTCCCCTTAAACCAAGCTAGTTCAAATTAAATTTTGATGGGGATTCTAGGTGTAATCTTATCCCCTCTAGTGTAGTATGCATCATCTACTTTTGGGATGACCTAGAAATATGAAAGATTGAGATTGAATTAGACTTGAAAAATGTGGTAAATGTAGTTAGGTCTGGATCCATGCAAAATTGGAAACTTGATGGTTTGCTTGGTAGAACTTTAGATCTTCTTAAGTTCTTTGATGCCTTCACTATCAATCATATATACACAGAGGCCAATAAAGAGGTAGATATCATGACAAATATGGAAACATATGAAAAGGAAATGAGAGTCGTTGGCTCAGGTGTTGAGATGATGTGGTAACGATTGATGATAATTAAGGTATGTGGCTAGTCATTATATCAACTCTAGGATTTGGATAGTGGGGGTTAGTCATAACAACTACACTAAGATATACTACTAAGTTACCCCATATGGAAAAGGATCTTGATATCATGAGATTTCAATGGAGATTAACTATCACATATAATAATGAAATCAATATCAAACATGAGGCAATCTTACACACAACTGAGTGACAAGTGATTGAGAACAAGAAATAGAAGCCTCGTAGAAAATAACATTGGAAATGGGAAATACTAACATAAGTCTGTCCAGATGAACCTCCCAAACAACCTAAACATCACAAAGAGGACATTTTTAGCCCAATTTGGTGGGATATGATGTCATCTTTGGGTTTTGGCAGTGGAAATGAAAGAGACAATAACTAAAATTGAGTAAAGAAGGGACAATTGGAGATTTGGCATAAGAGGAAAGTACTAATCAAACATTTGTACATTTATTGGAAGGATATCGTGGCTCTCCAAAGATGAGAAGACTAATTATTCATGTCCTCATATATTAAGATTCTCGAGAATTGATTTGCATGCTAAGCAACTGATATAAGGGGCACACACCCTAGGAATCATCACAACATAACTAAAAGCCTCAATGGATGATCTACCAAAATTGTTCTTAAAAAGAGTAGTGGGAATAGAGTTGGATGGGACACAGTGGCTCAAAAAATTTGCCAAAATCATTAGCTCAGAGGCCTTCGATGAAGGCAAATGATTTCCTAATATTTTGATGTTCTGTATGGTATTTTGCCTGTTTTGTCTATTTTCTGGATCAACTCTGGAGGGAAATCAAAATATGAAAGCTTGGGTAGTCTATGATGATCATGGATGGCGACGAAGGAATCTAGAGTTAATAATTAATAGATACAGGATGGTGTGATGCCCTTCACATATACTACTTAGAATGCGACTATTCTCCATGTGAAATGCATCGTTGACCAAATTTCAAAAAATGGAAAACACAATGGATTTTCGTGAAATTTTTAGCATTTGTTCTTCATGATTTGCATATTTTATGGTGGAAAACAACAAAAAAATTGCAAAAACGATAACGTGTTTTCGAGAAGCTAGAAAAAAAAAAAAGACTTTTTTTGTTTTTGGTCTTTGGTGCATTTTACATGGAGATTAGCCGTTGTCATAGTACTTAGACGACTAATAGGATTTTATATAATAAAAAACACTTTCGAATGTAAATATGTTTGGGTATAATGTGTAGACAATAATAGGGGGAATATGGAGGTTTTTATTTATGAAATATGTAAAGGGTTGCAATAAGTTGTCTCGGTTAGGTTGCTAGTCCAAATGACTCTAGTTGTAATTGGGAACTCAATGATAAATAGGGGAGGGGCTTGTTTGGCCTATAGTCATATGGGATGTTTTAGTTTTGTATGGACTCTAGTCATATAGGTTGTTTGGAAGCTATGCTTGGACACCTCCAACTATGTATGTAATCACTTATATAAATATAATACATTTCTCCACAACACTATGCACTTCAACAATAAAAAAAGTGGAAAGATAAAAGAATGACACTTTATTATAGATTGCATAACTATTACAACTTTCATACTTGTTGATTTAAAGTTCAATTTTTTTATGACAACATTATACCAATAATTGTGACTTTAAAATTGTTATTGCTATGAGGACTACCCATAATCGAATGAAATGTATCCCTTAATTCTAAAAAGCAAGCAATCATGTGATGCCACATCAATTGCACAAGTATGAGCCTTGGTCGCACAACAATCGATCTCTCTTTTTTTGGGGTGTTTTGAACACCTTGACAAAAAGCATGTTGATGTGGCATCATATTTGATAATGTGATTCTAAAACCTTAGTTATAAGTAAGAGACTTGCCAATAATTGATATAAAAAATTGGAAGTGATTTTGAGGAGCACTCACTTAGAGCATGTTCCCATGCTGCTGCTTAGCTTATATTTGCTAGCAGCAGCTGCTCAACTTTTTGTGGCACAATTTGTGGAGCTAGTGGCCCCATGGATGATAATGTTTGCTGCTTAATTTTAAGCAGTATTTTAAATATTATTTTCAATAAGCAATTGCTGCTTATTTCTAGCCCCCCCTTTTTCCCATAGCTTATTTTTATTTGCTAAAAAATAGTTGCTCCACAAAAATAGGAAATTTTCCTTTTCCCAAAGATTTTATTTTGCATGGGAACACTCTACTGCTTAAATTTAAGCAGAAAATTCATTTAAGCAGCAGCATGGGAACATGATATTAGAGTGCTCAACTAATAGATCCCCTCCCCTATTAAAAAACACAAAACTAGCTAAACATGCCTAACAATCCAAAAAAATAATAAAAAAATGCTCTTCCTATTTGTAAAATAAATGAGGGCTGCAAACTAAATTTGAAATTTCCTCGGAACTTCTATTCATAAATTTTAAAATAAAATAACGGATTATCCTTATTTCAGTGTGGTCTTAGGGTTTCAGATGATGTAGGGTTTGCAAATCTATATATAGTCAGCTTTTATGTCTGTCCAGGGTTTAGGTTTCAATGTACTCCCTATGAGGTGTTTTGGTCGTAGCTTCTTGTAATGTTGAAATTGTCTGGTAAGCAATTTGATTTTTTATTGAAGTGAATATAATTGATTTTGCTGTGATAGTTGTGATATTTATGCCCAACATTGTATTGTGTGGTTGAATTTGCAGAGACTGTAAATGTATATTCCAAAGTTCGATGGAAATTTGGTTTTTGAATTTTTCAGAATGGACGGAATTGGAAAGATGGAAGGTAAGCAAAATAGAGGAAATACAAATGTTTTTTTTTAAATTAAAGAAAACTAGTAATGGATTATTTTCACAAACAAAATTTAGAATTAGATAAATACAAAGAGATTGGGAAATGTTTGGTAAGTTTATTGCTTAATTTCTGTTTGGGGCTAGCGTTAGTCGTCATATATACTTACTATTTCGTTCCTCATTTACTACTAAGAAATGAGGCGTTTTATGTTTCTAAGGTCTTCAACCCTTCTGCCTGGAAGATGAAATGTTTTCAATAGAAAATCCGTTTCTTTATGGTTTAAATGGTGTCAATGAAGACCTTTAATGATAGTGATAAAAACTAATTGCCACATACATTCATCAATGATAAAAAATTTATGAATGGGTTTTTTTTCTTTATAATGGAGAGGCATCAATGATGAAAATTGAAAATTGGTTCATGGAGAGCTATTCACTGATGAAGATTTGAGAGGCATTGGGATGAAAATTAGCTATAAAATTAGCATGGAGGGAGGTATCAATGATGGAAATCGGGAGAGACATCTGAATTTTCTTTATGATTTACAGGCATCAATAATGAAAATTGGGGGAGGCATCAATTATTAAAGTTTGTTGGTGAAAATTCGGTTAAAATTTTAATGAATGGAGGGGCATCAAATTCCTATGGATAGAGATGGAGACACATGAACGATGAAAACTGGTCGGTGGTTAATGGAAATCTGTTAATAAAATTATAAATCTATGAAAAAAATGGAAACAATGTGACGAAAACTAGTTAATGGTATGGAAACCTAATGGATTACATTAAAAAATTATGGCACTCTGAAAACCTAACGGTTTTTAAAAAAGTATGAAATTCTGAAAACCTAATGGATTTATTTGAAAAGAATTTCCAATGGTAAAGAGGCTTTTATACAGAAATTATGGTTGTAGTATAAATGGAAATGTGTTCATCAGCGTTGTGGGAAAAATCTTTTCTACAGAACTGTAGATGTGGTTGTGCAGCTCTGCTGTTGTTTTGGAAAGCTAGAATGATGGAACATGGTTGGATTTTTTTTTTGAAAAAATGGTGGTTGTGCGGCTGTGCTGTTGATTTTTAAAGCTGGAGCCTGGAATAATAGAGACTTTTAAAAGAAATAAAGAAATATTGTTGGATTTATTTGAAAAATTTGTTATTTTGAAAATCTGATGGGTTTTTATTGAAAAAATGGAAATTGTAAGATGCTTTCATACAAAAACTGTAGTCATGGTAAACAATTAAATGGATAGGATAGATTCTTTTCTACGGAAACTGTGGTTGTGGTTGTGTGGCCCTGTTGTTGATTTTGAAAGGCTGGAATGATGGAGTGCTGTTGGATTTCTTTGAAGAAAATGGAAATGATAAGGGTCTTAAATCAGAAAATATGGTTGTGATAAAAATGGAAATGAAGAGTCTTTTACATAGAAACCATGATTGTGGTTTCGTACCATATTGTTTATTTGTAAAAGTTGGAGTGATGGAATGTTGTTGGATTTCTTTGAAAAGGATGGAAATGATAGAGGTCTTTTAACAGAAACTGTGGTCATAGTTGTGTGGTCCTATTGTTGATTTTGAAAGCTGGAATGATGGAATGTTGTTAGATTTCTAAGTTTCTCAAAAGAAATGGAAACGATGGAAGCTTTTTATCAGAAGCGATGGAATGTTGTTGGATTTCTTGAAAAAAATGGAAATAATCTATAAGTTATCTGGTGCTCTTTGTCTGCCCCTGGATCCGGATCTGGATGCGTTCGGATCCGGAATCGGACGTTGATCCGTGGGGATCCTCACAGGGAATGTTACAGCTCCCTGTGGATGTGCTGCGCGCATCCATAGTTTTAGAAGGTTTTCACTATGTCTAAAACATACATGGAACGAAAAAACATACATATACCATAAACATACAAATAACATACAACATATATCACCACTAAAACATGTCAGCTAAAAACATACCCTTAAAACATACCTATACCATAAAACATACAACATCGAAAACAAACCCGAAAACATATCGATACCAGAAAACATACGGATGGGATAATACATACGTGTGCTGAAACAGACAACATGAAACATATATCTGTGCTGAAACATACCAATGCACTAAAAACAGCATATGGTCTAGGTATGTTTTACGATATCTGTATGTATTTTCGTTCCAGGAATGTTTTAGACATAGCGAAAGCCGTAAAACAATCATATGCACTAAAACATATCTATACTACTAAACATAAATTTCACTAAAACATATATGTATGTTTTCCGTCCCATGTATGTTTTATATAACAACGATGTATGTTTTATGGTAGAGGTATGTTTTACGGATATGTTTTAGTGAGAAATGTATCTTCTTCTTGAGGTTCTGGAAAATTGTGCGAAAGGATGTTATTTTATGCAATTTGTATGTTTATGGTTACTTAAACATGCTGGCAAATATAATTCCATCTTGAACACAGTGTCCAACTTTTTTATTAATATCAAGCTCAATAATCGTGGATAATTTGCTGTTATTGCTTCTCCCATGAACTGAAGGCTCTTGTTTCTTTTACTTTGACATGGTGTCGCATCTTAGAAAAGCTTCCAACGGATTTTGTGGAACTTTCTTCATCACAATATCTAGCTTTAACCCACTGCCAGAAGCTGCGAGAGCTTCCCGGCAATATTGAGAAACTTGCTTCGTTACAGTGTCTAATATTGGAGGGTTGCTCATCTTCAAATGCTTCCAGAACAGATAGGAAATTTGCAATCCTAAGGAGGATAAATTTTGAAAGATGTAGGAATCTGAGTATTCTTCCTCAAAGCCTGGGAAAGGTATTTCTACTGATGTCTCATATATCATTTGAAGGATGCTCTAGATTGAGAGAACTGCCAGAAGAAACCTCGTGGCTTTCAAGGATGAAAAGTATTTCATTTAAGGGGTGTTCCAGTTTAGAGAGGCTTCCCAAACAGTTCTGTGAGCTCACTGGTTTAGAGCGCTTAGACATGTCTGGTTGCAAAAGCTTGTCAAACCTACCTGAAGGCTTTGGTAAACTGGAAAGTTTGCAGATTTTAAATTTATCCCAATGTGATAAATTAGAGGAATTGTGTGGCGACTTCCATTACATGGGAGCATTGAAAGAGCAAAATGCATGGGGCACACTTCACGAAGTTTGATTATTATTCTATTGTGGTTGAAGCAGTGAACACGTCTTAGGGGGCTTGAACTCTGGGTCATCACCATTTTAATGACTCCGCATTACCACTTATCATTGAATGCAATTTTCTTGTTCTTCCTCTGATTTGTTTGTATATTGATAGGCTTACCACTGTAACAGCATTTTCTTGAAAGTTATCTTGGACTTTGGGGAATTTCCCTTTGTTTGTTCAATTTTAAATGTAAATACGTTGGGAATTATTTGATGTTTCAGGTCCCATAACTGAACCAATAATCGGTGAAATACTTGAAGTCTTTCTTGATTGAAATTTCATATTAGATCACTACAAATAAACATCATGACTAAGAGGAAGAGGAAGGTTGAGAGTGAGCTTATTAATTTCTAAAAGCACCACTGTCCACTACTGCAGCATTTCACTTAATTGATAATTCTAATTTGAAAAGATTGGCTGGTCGGTTATATATCTATCATCACAGGTGTTTTGGATCTCATAAACACCTTTCTTGAGCTTATTAGCACTTGTCGTAGGCAATACTATTGCATTCACTTTGCTCAATTAATAATTTACTTTCAACCAATCATAGCAAATAATTTTTTTAGTTTTGAAAATAACTCTATCTTTTATGAGTTAAATTATATATTTAAGAATTTAACAAATTAAAATAATTATTTATTTTCAATATCATTGGTCGAATGAATTTTGTGTTATAGGAGTTTTTGGAATTTCTATTTTAAATGCTTTTTGCATGAAAGCAATTTTTCTATTTTTAACTTTTCCCGTGAAAGCAAGGAGATCTTAATGATAGATTAACTGCAGTCCTTTGCATAGCAAGTGGCAACACTCTCTTTCTCTGCTGTTTCATGCCTCCATTTTAGGCGCAGGCAGGCTACGGCTGAGGAAAGTGTTATTGATTTTGTCTTTATACCTGCCAAATTTACTGTATTTACTGCATTTACCTGCAGTCTAGTTGATTTCCTCTCAGACTGTCCAATTCCCTGAGTTGTGTGCACCCTGTTACTGGCTGTTTATAGCGGCTGGAAAAGAGACATGAAATTTTGGTTTTGAAATTGCTCGTAATTTACATCAATTTTCTCTCAGATGATAATTCTCAAGTGACGAATCTCTAAAGTCTTTAGTTGAAGTTTCAAGGTTTTTCAATCCTTCGGATTTGACATCTTATCAATTTTAAATATGCATTCTTTGTTAATATTTCAAGCGTTTTCCTTGTGAAATTCTGCAAATGTTAAATATATTTTCTTAACACTTTAAGAGTTTCTGCCTTTTGTGGCGTAGATTTAGTGCTGTCAGGGCTGAAAATTTGAAGGGGCTTTTGCTTTACCGGCATTGAAATCTTACCAATTTAGATTTGTGAAAATTGTAGGCATTTTCACATTTCTCATTGTACTGAAATCAAATTTAATTTTCCTTTTACCATTTCAAGCTTTTATGCCTTCAATTTTGTTTCCAACATAAACATATCAAGTTAAAATTTATATTTTTAAATTTTTTAAATTCAAAAAATTATAGAATTATTTATTTGTTGAAAATATTAGAATGTTTCCGTTCTTAATGCTCTGATTTAGTTACGATTCTCTGGCAGAGTATTTCTGGATAGTTGCTAAATATTGTATCTTAGTTTTGTATATATGAGCTTCGCTCATTGTAAGTATTCAATCAATATAAAATAATCTGTTAATATTACTTTATGGTATCAGAGCGAGAAGATCAAACAAGTTCGTTTTTTTTCTAAAATTTCGTTTTTCAAAATTTTCTAGCCTTCTGAAAAAAAATGATTTGTTTCTGCTAAAATTTCGTGGGCCGTTTTCGGTTACAAAATCCGTTTTTGTGCAAAGCTGAAGCTTGGTCTTTTTTCTGCTGAAATCCGTTGTTTTTCGTGGGTCGGTTTTAAGAGGCTAGTAGTTCTCTTTTAACTACTCCCGCGTGAATCCCTAGTGGCGTCTTTAGCCCGCCTGCCGTTTTTCTGGACCATTACTTTCTGGTCATTTTTTCTTGCAGGCCACACCCGACGGTTTCTGGCGGCCTATACAGCTTGCGCAGAGGTTTTTCGGCTATCATTCTTGGACGTTATTTGCAGGCCGATAGTGTCTCTGGATTAAACAACCTCTTTCATGGTTGTTTTGTCTGCAATCAGCCATTTTTTTAAAATTTTGTTAGCCGACTAGGGATTTTCTCGAAACTCTTGGTTTCTGTGTCGGATTCAAGATTTTATTGCAGATTCCTTTTGGGTTTTCCGAGAGCTCAACTGGGTCACTTTCCAAATTTTCTGGGTACCTCGTTTTTCGTGCCTCAATTTTTGAGCCTACGGATTTGAAATCCGACTTCAGATTCTTTCTGGGTTTTATGTTAGCTCTTCTGGGTACTTGTCGGATTTTTCTGGGTCAGCCAGAAAATTGCATTGAAATTCATGCCTGTCACGTGTGTACCTGATTCGTTCCAATGGCATCTTTGACCAATCTGATGTTAGAGGGTAATCAGCGGTTTAATGGCAGTAATTACAATACCTGGAAGCAGCGTATGTTGACCATATTTGAGTATCGCCGCCTCGATGAACTGGTTTTGGGCACCGAAACTCATCCCACCACATCAGGCACTGATCAGGACAAGTTTGATGATCGGAACAGAGAAGCTGTCATGCTTCTAAAGCTGTCTGTTACAGATGACCAATTACCTCAGATCCCTTCCGGCAAGTCGGCTGCAGACATCTGGAAATATTTGAAGGGGCTGCATGAAACATCCGACAAGAGTCGCGCGTTCTTTCTCAAGAACCAGTTGTTCTCCATCATGATGGATGAACATGTGTCCTTACAGGAGCATCTCACGAAGATTAAGGACATTCGTGATCAGCTT